>JACJUY010001592.1:8018-72282 GCA_014220935.1 Platorchestia sp. MABIK
AACGACAAGATTCTACATTTCCTCAGTTTTCTTGGGAGGCTATCAGTTAGCATCAAATTCATACAAGTATATGATGAGTACGTTTGAAATTAACGAAAACACTGTAGGTGCAGACAACTCTTATGCAGAAAACACGAGCTTTATAACAATTTATGTTGATTAAGGCTCACCCAGACGCCGCAGCAATTATTTCCAGCGCAAACACTTCCTCGTTCGCCTCTCCTGCGCTTGTCTTCCCTGATGCGAGCGTCATGTCGAGCCCTGCGTTCCAGGGATGAAATTACTGAAGAAAGAAGAAGAAATCACAGCAAGCGACCTCCTCGAGCTTGGCCTAAAAAAACAGCCTTAATTTAATTATCGCTATTATACGAGTATGTAACCTAGACCCGCACGTCTACACATGATAATGACCCGGGTGGCTCAGGCCCTCAGACCTTAATTTAAAAGGAATGTAAGAGGCGTATTTTGATCTTGAATGTATAATACGTATATGCATGTTTCAGTATATTGTGTCGGAGCATATACGGATTCTTGATAAGATGAGAAAGACATGTCTACACATGATAATGGCACAGGTAGTTTAGGTCCTCAGACCTTAATTTATAAGGGATGTAGGAGGTGTTTTTTGATCTTGAATGGGTAATACGTTTATAACTATCTTGGTATATTAGGTAGAAGCTTCTCTAGTCTTGAAAAGATGAGAAAGACATGCTCACACATGATAATGGCATAGGTAGCTCTGGTCCTGCCACCTGCATGCAGTAAGACTTGGTTGCTTGTCAGACGCTAGCTGGTGTAGTTGCCACGTAAGATGTTTTCTTCAGTCAATGACTAATGGAAAGAAATGGCATAAAATCGACAATCAAGTTTAATTTGTAAACAATAGCGCAGTCTCCTGTTGTATTTCATATCCTGCCGTCAGGTGTGAACTGTAAACCCATAAAATGATGTAAACTCATGTCAATTACCTGAGAAAGCATTTTTTATGGCTTATTGTAACTCGAATTTACAATTCCAATTTATGAATTCATTCGTTATTAGAATAATTGTTAATTCAAATTAATTTTCTTTTACTTTTGAAGGAAATTGGGATTGCGAATACGCATTTTCTCGACGTCCCTTTCGGTTGATATATGTACTTTAAATGCTGTGTATCAGTCGAATGTAGTTTTAGCCAGGGATCTTGATAAAATGACTTTTAGTTTTTCAATGTCGAGGGTGTGTACATGAAACAGCGTTAATCACATCATTTATAGATTATTCGTTACTTGAACTTATTTTTTTTTTCTAATTTTTAGAGTTCGAAAAACATTTAAACTCATGCATATTTTGGGAAATACTCTTTTACCGACGGGATAAATTTCAGGTGCAATTACGATTGCTTACGTGAAATTTCATTCGTAATTCCACATCTAATTGCTTGCAGCTTAGACGAACGATCTGAAATCGCACACTAAGGGCGGGAAAAAGTTATTTTGATCCCTCACTGTCACCCAGGCATTCATTTTCTTAATGTCACAAATCGAGGAGTCTGGATTTTTAACACTACCTCCCTCTACAGGGTCACAAAATGCCTCGAAATTCCTCAAAAACGGGCACTCAAAAAGATGTTTCCGCTGTTCAACCAGTCAAGTTAAGGGAAGCAATCTTTGGCTTCAAATTGTTGTCAAATTTATCGCTATTTCATCAGAATGTTGACAGTATAATTGACAAATTGATCGTTATTTCATGGAATATTGACTGTATAATTGACAAATATCTCGGTGTTTCAAAAGAATATTGGGAGTATAATTAACAAATTGATCGTTATTTCATCAGAAAATTGGCACAATTTTTTCATAATTCCATGCCAGTCAATTGGGGCAAGGCCGTCTCCTGGAAACTGCGCTCGTAGAACTGACCTCATTATTCACCTTCAGAAACACACCTGCGGACGAACGAGCTCTAATGACAGAGACAGACGTAGAGGCAGTGGAAGTTCGCCTCTAGAAAGTTTCATCAGAATGCCACAGCGGTCGTAAAGTTCGATTTTGATCTAATGGGATATTTTTGGGACTCAATAATAGAGCCACGGTTCCCGTGTTTTCTTTTTGAAGTCCAATCGGCCCTCGTGTTTTGGGGGATTTTTGGAACTTAATAATTGTTCCACTGCACCCGTATTTTTTAAAAGTCAATTGGCACCCGTGTTTTAGGGAATTTTTGAGACTCGATTGTAGTGCCACGGCTCCGTGTTTTCTTTTTGAAGCTCAATTGACACCTATGTTTTGGGGAATTTTTAAACTCCATAATAGGTGCACCACACCAATATTTTTTTAAGCTCAATTGCAACTGTGTTTTGAAGAATTTTTCAAACTCAAAAATTGTGTCACCTCATCCAAGTTTTGGAGATTTTTAAAACTAAAATTGTGTCACTGTACCAGTGTTTTTTGCAACCCATTTGGCACCCGTGTTTTTTTTGGAGGGCTCGAAAATTGTGGCACCGGCTCTCTATTTTTTTTTAATGAAAAACTTGGTTTGAAAAAGCAGTTTTGACTTGGCTTTCTTTTGATGTACACGAAAACTACGATGAGAAAAATGACACAGACTAAAAATGGGTTTGAATGTTTTACTTTCGTACAGTGTAATATACTTCTTTGAAACGCATCGATTAATAAGAGGGTGTGAACCTACTTAAATTGTTACTGATGTACTGGTTGTTCAATAAACTTAAACAGAATTATGTTCATAATCAAATGAACATGAACGCAATTATGATTATGGACATGAAGCTTATCATGCTCCTAATATTCCAAATCTCTTTTGCTAGTAATTTAATTTCTTTGCTTTTGAAATGAAATTAAAGAAGACTGCGAATGATGGCCAACGCATATCGTGCTTAAAAACAAAATATCAAAATATTTATTCTTATTAAGAGTGTAACATCTGTGTTTCAGAATTGCTTTTGGTTGTTGTACAAAAGTTTACAAAAATAAAGTACGTACGTAAAGAAAATTCTACTCTATGAAAAAGTGTAAATTTAAATGTACATCATATCGTGAACTAGCTGGCATGAAACTCACGACCAAAAATTTGTTCTCAAATCACAAGGACTACGGAATGTTTTACTCACAATTTTTGATAAACACTAAGTAAAGAAGAATAATTTTTCATCTCACAATAAGGCAGCACTCATTTGGAAAACAAAAAAAGTAAAAAAAAATTTACACCCAAAATTTCCAGTTAAATACCGTTTATTCATGCGAACATGCCTCTAAAATCAACATTTGATGTCAAACGCTCCAACACGTCAGTAAAATAATCGACCGCAGCACCGTGATCGTCTCTGTTGAACGATATTTTATCGCCGAAAGTCATAATTGATCAGGATTGCAAAGTTGGCCTTTTTTCAAGTTAAAGTCCTTTATTTTTTCTGCAAATGAAATTTGAACAGAAAAATTACTTTGCACGTGCAACCCATCAGTGTTGCCTGATGCTCTACAAGTTAAATTTTATGGAGATAAAAGACAAGTTCAACGATTTTGGCGAGAAAATGCTAATCCGGCATCCGTGACGTCAATGCAACCCCGTACTGTTGCCAGACGCTGGATGCTCAATAAGCTCAAGTTTTGCTCGGAAAAGGCCCAAATTTCAGGATTTTTGGGAGGAAATGCCAATCCAGCATGCATGACATCAATGTTCTACCAAATGCTGGGCGCTCTATAAACTCAAGTTTTAATAATTGAAAAAAGTCAAAATTTAAGGAGTTTAGCGAAAAAATGCCAATTGAGCATGCATGAAAACAATGTTTTATCAAATGCTGGGTGCTCTATTTACTCGAGTTTCAATTGATAAAGTCAAAATTTAAGGAGTTTAGCAAAAAATGCCAATTGAGCATGCGTGACATCATTAACCCCTGCAGTGTTACCGAACGCTTTGTGCTTTGTACGCTCAAGTTTTTTTCGAAAAAGCTCAAAATTAGAAATTTTAGGAAGGAAAAATGTCAATCCGGCATCAGTGACGTCACTGCAATAAGCTGAAGTAGAATCCAACAGCCTTGACTCTGTCGTGACCGCGCTGACGCTGATCGTAGGGAAGTGTAAGTACTTATTTAATGTACGCACGCAATCTATGTATATTCTGAACATACGCAGTATCTCTGATATGCACTTACTGAATATGTACACAAACTTAACGTACACATTGAATTTGTATCTTCACTATGTACTATACAGCAAATATTTGATGTACGTAAGCATGTAACTAATGTAGGCATACATTTAATATGTATGCTTATTGAGCAAATGCACGAACTCATAGTATTTATTCAAAATATTCCTTTACAGTGCGAGTATACTTATATAGAGATAATCAATGACAACTTATATAATACACACAAATGATGTATATATACGTATATGTACACATATTTCTATGTATAAGCAGGATGTAAGGGTAACTTGGAAGACGTACTACACGGGTGATTTACCTTAAAACGATACTACACACACACACACATACACGCACACACACACAACTGTCTTTATGTCGCAATATTTGTCTTCATTCGGCAGCATATCTGCTTATGTTTAAATATTTGTCTTTCTGTCACAAAATTTGTTTTCAAATTGCAATATTCATCTTAATGTTTTGACATTAGGGTATATGTCAGCATTGAATTGATATCACCAAATTCGCTCCTATTTTCAATATTCGACCCAATTTTCAATATTCGTCCCCATTTTCAATATTCGTCCCCATTTTCAATATTCGTCCACATTGTCAACATTCGTTCCCATTTTCAATATTCGCCACCTTTTTCAATATTCGCCCCCTTTTTAATATTCGCCCCCTTTTTCAATATTTGTATTCATTTTCAACATTCGTCCTTAAGTTGCAATATTTGATTTTATAACGCAATAGTTTTTTTATGTCTAAAATTTGTTTCCTTGTTGCGATGTTGGTCGTCATAAATTCTTAAATCATCGGGAAAATTCTCCTCTAAATTTCTCTTTAATCCAGTCAGCAACGTCAAGACATAAGTCAATCAAGTAGGTCCGCGTTACCCATTCGTTACCGTAGTCGTGCGGGCACTTACATGTGATTTGTGAAACACAAATAACATCCTCCACGTACTCCTGTAGTTACCTTACTTTCGTCCGTGTTCGTTGCGACAACAGCTTTATTATTTGGCTCATTATTTAAGTTATTGAATAAGTCATTACTCGCATCATTACTTAGGTAATTAGTTAAGTTATTCTTCTCATTGTGGATTTCTAAAGTTTTTGTAAAGCCGCATTTTTAGGTCTCATTTATGGAGGTTTTTCTCTCTGTCATTCCCTTGGTTAAAGTCTTTTATTTTTAGATTTATTGTTCGTTTAAGCCAACTAATTATGCAGACAAGGCCTTTTTTCATATTCGATTTTACGCATTTCCTGCGATGGGTTGAACTCAAGTTTAATCTTCAAATAAAATTGTAAGGCAATTGTAGAAAGCAATTTTGAAAATAGCAAACATGAACCGGACCATGCTTTCATTTAGCTTTAATTAAGTAGTCATGTAAATTGAGTGCGTGGCTACATGTCGGTCAGCAGCATTATGAAAATCCCCTCCGTGGCCACCGGTGGCTCACGTTGTGGTCACAGTGTTTACTACGATGCGACCCATCGGTGGGTCGTGCTTAAGTTTCCCAGCTGCGAAGCGATCCATCAATGGGTTGACTGATAAATTTGAACGATCTTTAAAAAAGTAATGGTATTTAATTTACCCAGTTTGGTATTTGAAAATTTTTTAACAACGTTCGACTTTTCATTTGAGTTGAATATTGAACTTCAGTTTAACCCATCGCAGTCAACGAGTTAAGATACAGTGCACATAGTCTTAACATGGAATTATTCGCTGCTTTTTCTTTGTTTACCAGCCCGGGGCTTATTATCCGACGAACTTCTGCATTTTCTATGGACTTTGGTCTAAAAACAGATGGAGTAGCGGGTAAACTGAGACGAGGGTTGGTATTAGGTATACTTTTAAATTGATACTATTTTGCTTTTATTTTGAGGAAAACAGTGTTGATTGGGTTTTGTCCAATTTTACTGAGATTCTGTTGATCGCTATATTTTCGGCTGTGCTACGGTAGATTATTCACGTATTTCATCCGTCATTTCGAAGCTTAATTCTTTCTTTATCTTTTCGATCATTTTCTATGCGTGAGACTCAGTGCAAGTGCAATTAATTTCTCAGTTAGGTACGGCGCATGACGGAGAGACAAATTAAAGGCTGGCCATTTATTTAATCAAAGTGTTGGTATCAATGGCAATGTTAATTAAGGTCACGTCAATTATTTAATTGAGGTCTGGGTTAGGATAATTTGGTCAATCACGCAATGGTCATCCAGTCCATTAGGAGCAGGTGTGAGAGGTCAAATTTATTTTAACATTTAACTGCTCCCGAAAATATCTGAACATTTTCATATAATGATTACTTAACTTGCTAATAATTTGGTAACACGAGCAGTCCGATATGACCTCTTACAACCTAACCAAACCAACCGAAAACAACCGCGGAAACGTTGTGAACGTGATAAGTACTACGTATGTCCACAAAGAGCTGCAACGAAAAATTAAAGGTAGCAGGAAACAAGTTTGTTAACGTTTTATTCATAATATATAGTCGACACCTCGACATCGAAGTTAAATGGTCTCGCTGTTGATGTAACAGGCACCTACCTAGTTTAGATAAGACTATGATAATTTGCAAATATTAGATTCCCTACTTTGCATTTATGTTGGGATGCTGCCAAAACACTTCCTTGCCGCAGATCTACTTCCTCAGATGTTCTGAAACAGAACACACAAAAAAACAATCTACAATTGCATTCTTCGAGGGGCAAAGTTTTTCGGCACCGTAGGAAACGGAGCGAACCACGCTTCCTGGCGCTTTCGAAGCTCTAATTTGCTTTGGGCTGGTGAACATTTGTTGGTTATTGCTAGCGTAACTGCGAATAATTATGAAGCAGAGAGCGTTGCGGATTATACGCATTTTTGCTGGCCGATGCCCACTGACATTCAGAGTTTCATTTGAACGCGGCAGTAAAATTTTCTTTAGAATCGTGAATGTAAAAAAAATTATGATAACCTATTCGTTAAAAGTGCATATAAATGCCCAAAGGCATCAGTTGATGGTTGTGCGTAGAAAAAGTGTAGAAAAAAATAGTGTTTTTGAATAAAGTTGATAAATGAAACATATAACATTGATTTTTAAAATGACTTAACATGAGGCGAGGAGTATTGTCGAAACAAAACGCGTTAAATAATAACTGAATGAGAAATCTCACGAATGATTTTCAAAAATAGCATAACTGTACTATGAACTGTAATTAAAATAGAAAAACTGCATTTTACCCGGAGCACGTGTTGTAACTAAGGCTCTCGAATTAAAACGGAGAATATGGCCGCCGTCACACGTAGACCAAATGGTAACGTTTCGCCGTAATTGTCTACAGTCAGCGGTACTAATCGGTCTGTCAAGCGCCACGAAACCGTCAGATTTTAGCCTTAGTTTGTTCCCGAAATCATGGTATAACTAAGCTGGTCACAAACTAAGGCTGAAATCTGATGGTTTCGTGGCGCTGGACAGACCGATTAGCACCGCTGACTGTAAACAATTATGACGAAACATTACCATTTGTTCTCGGTGTGACGGCGGCCTAAGATGTTATGCCCGGTAGACTAGACAGATCAATTTTACCTGTTGTGACTTGTGGTCCTCGTGTCTAGTGGTTAAGAACATGCACCTTTCATTTTACGGGTCGTCGGTTCGATTCCCGGTAATGCAAGCCTCATGTTTCTCTCCGTTCGGAAGAAAAAAAAACTTAGTCGCAATGCCGCACTAAAACCAGGTAACCCCGCTCCACTGGGGGTAACCTTAAATTTAATAAATCAAAAGCATTCATTTGAATTGGGAAAACAAGCATCCATTAACAAATTTAATCCGCACTAAATTTGATTAGAATAAAACATGCTTTAAATGTCATTTACCTATCTTAGACCAGAGAAGGACCAAAACCAGCGGAGAAAACATTCCAGTCAAGTTAGTCACAAAACGGGCCTCACTCTGACCAGAATATGTGAACTACTGTGTCGGATTATTCAACTTTGTTTAAAGCAAAAAACTGTAACTTGTTTTCTCTTACCAATGCACATATTTATGTTGAAAAGGAAGCTCGTAACAATGACTGGTAAATATTTTTTAAAACATTTGTATTTGTTATTAGGTATTATTTTACCTATTTGAGTGATATTTAGGGAGAGCCTTGGAGAGAGAGAGAGAGAGAGAGAGAGAGAGCGAAATCAAAGTTTTATTTTCGTTTTTTCTCGGATGTCCAAGCAATCCTAACTATGAAAATTTAAACAATTTTCCAAACTAAAACTATATTGAAACTATTTACCACGTCTGTAGAAAGACAATAAGCGAAAGAAAATTTTAACCTCAGTTTCACCATGTATTTGCAAACAGTTTAACTACATAGATAAGAAAATTTTCCACACACATAGCAACAAACCATCTTCAAACCAGTGCGCAGATGGCGGCACTGAACGTTCTTATTTGAACTGCCCCTAATTTGTTCTCGGTAAACTCACCATCTTATAACATTACGAGCGGTATGATTGCGTGTTTATTCCATAATTGCAATAGTATTGGGAAAGAATAAAAGTTCCAATCATCGCTTCGATCCTTTCTTGGTGCGCTGCTCGATCGTCGATTGTTTCAGCATGTCCTTGACACGTCTAACTCTGCACCCATATGGCAGCGGTGCTTGTGGAGGTGCGCCCAATATTATGTGGTACGAATCTTTGTTCTCAACCAATATAAATTTGTGTTGTTAGCCAGTGAGAATGTCTGTTTTCAACCAATACGATGAACTGTTTTCAGCCAATGTAAATCTCAGTTCTCAACTGGTGCGAATTTTAGTTTTCAACCAATGCGAATCTTGGTTTCCAACCAACACAAACTCTGTTTTCAAAACAATACCAACCTACGTTTCCAACCTATGCGAACACTGTTTTCAACCAATACGAATCTCTACTTCAACTAATGCAAATATCCATTTCCGACCAACACGAATAACCGTTTTAAACCAACACGAATGTCCGTTTTCAACGTATCCGAAAATCCGTTTTCAACCAATACGAATGTCCATTTTCAATCAATACGAATTCAATAGACCACCGTTTTCAACCAATACGAATTTTTATGTTAAATCAAAGAATTTCTTTGTTCTCAAGCAATGGAAATTTTCATTTTCAACCGTTACAAATCCGTATTTTGAACTTATGCAAATCTCTATTCTCAGACAATACAAACTTCTGATCTCAGACTATAAGATTCTCTATTCTCAACCAATAATTATACATAGAATACGGTCCAAAATTGTTTTTTGACCATGATTATTATGAAGAGACATTTTCATTTGAACAAATAGTCTCCTCACAGTTTGCGGAATACTGCACTCAGTGATTCAAATGTTTGAGACTTGATCTAAATTTAGACTTCATGACCATAAATTTAGACTTGATGACCATAAACTTGGAGGTGGCCATAGTTTTAAACCTAGTGTCCATACATTAGGACATAAGTGACAATGTATTTAAAAATGGTGACCACAAATTTTAACAAAATGGCCTTGATTTTGAAAATGCTGAACATAAATTTTGACTAGTGGCCATGAATTTAGACGTTGTGATCATAAAGATTATGGTGCATGGCATGGTGGTCATTTATGGAGACACAGGAGCTACACATTTAGAAATGATGGTCATTAATTCTAGTTGGAGATACATCTTGATTAAACGTGCTTACCTCCATTAAATTTATACAAATTACTAACAAACTACTGAATTTAATCACTGAAAAATCCATGAAAATATCGTCAGTAATTCCTTCTCCGTAGCTGTGATACGGTGTGGAGCTGACGGAAAATTTGACTCATTTCTGCTTGTCAGAAGGATATTACTACTGAAGAAAAAATACTATTTTAAGTAGCCAACGTATCAGGCATGTTGGCTACTAAACGTAAATCTAACTTGGTATGAAGTTCCTACATCACATAGGAAATAGAAGCATGTATCCGGCAACACTGAAAAGACGGCGAATTTGACACAAAAATACTAAGGGTTGCCCTGAAAGGAGCGTTGTGTGTGTATGAAGTGATCACTCTTTGATGCTCTAAAAGGTCGCACCCTTTATCATTCAGAGCATCATGCGCGCAGCGAACGATGTTGTGTACAATGTCATGTGAACGCACTCAAATATCGTTCAGCATTCGTTAATTGCGCGTCAAAGAAACGCGGCATGGACTTTATCGAAGCCATCAAGTGCAGCTGGTTTTCCTCAGCTTTTCCTTGCGTTCTCGAAGTCGCTCGGTCAAAATTAAAGTCTTTGTTGGTTGTTGGAGCTGTTGTTTGTGCGCTCGTTGTAGTGAAGGCTTGGCTTACTTGACTGCTGGTGATGGGGGAAGGGCTTAATTGAGACTGAAGACTTCAGTGAAGGTGGAAGGGTTTAATTGAGACTGAAGACTTCAGTGAAGGTGGAAGGGTTCAATTGAGACTGAAGACTTCAGTGAAGGTGGAAGGGCTTAATTGAAACTGAAGACTTCAGTGATGGTGGAAGGGTTTAATTGAGACTGAATACTTCAGTGAAGGTGGAAAGGTTTAATTGAGACTGAAGACTTCAGTGAAGGTGGAAGGGTGCGAAGGTGGAAGGGTTTAATTGAGACTGAAGACTTCAGTGAAGGTGGAAAGGTTAATTACTGAAGACTTCAGTGATGGTGGAAGGGTTTAATTGAGACTGAAGACTTCAGTGATACTGGAAGGGTTTAATTGAGACTGAAGACTTCAGTGAAGGTGGAAAGGGTTAATTGAGACTGAAGACTTCAGTGAAGGTGGAAAGGTTTAATTGAGGCTGAAGACTTCAGTGATGGTGGAAGGGTTTAATTGAGACTGAAGACTTCAGTGAAGGCTCACTTGATCCACGTTGATGGTGGAAGGATTAGATTGAGAAAGAAAACTTTACCAAAGGATTTATCGGAAGGGTTTGCGAGGGTTTATCTGAAAGGTCTGGCAGGGTTTTTTGACGGGCTGGGGAGGGTCCATTTGAAGGGCTTGGAAGTATTTATTCGAATAGTTTGGGAGAGTTTATTTGAAAGGTTTGGAAGGGTGCAATTAGAGGGTTTGAAAGAGTTCAATTGAGCAGTCGTAAAGGTTTATTTAGAGGGATTAAAAGAGTTCAATTGAACAGTTGTAAAGGTTTATTTAGAAGGTTTAAAAGAGTTCAATTGAACAGTTGTAAAGGTTTATTTAGAAGGTTTAAAAGAGTTCAATTGAACAGGTGTAAAGGTTTATTTAGAAGGTTTGAAAGGGTTCAGTTGAGCAGCTGTAAAGGTTTATTTAGAGGGTTTGGAAGGGTTCACTAGAGACGCTAGACAGACGCCTGCCCGGTCGTGAGCGAGTGCCCCACAACCGAGCGCTGCGTGACGAAGTTCAGACAGATCGAGTGCGTCGGTCTCCTCTGGCGAGAGAATTAGGTCAAGAAAAATCCTTGGTCTCTGGGTCATAAAAGAGCTGCGGTTAATACTAAAGTACCCATTCTATAATTATTTCATGAATAAATAAATAATTGAACGGAAACATGTTCTATAAATTGCTGTGTTATCGTTTAAACCGAGTTGTACGAGTTGAAAAATTAATCTGTGAATTAATAAATGAATAAAAATATGTTCCATTATTTGTTATGTTATTACTTAAAACGAGTTATGGATGTTGAATAATTCATGTGCGAAGAAATAAGTAAATGATTAAATACATGATCTACAAATTTCTATGCTATCATTTATACAGAGTTGTGCGGATAGGTTGACTGCTCGGCTCGCTTCTGATGCCATATTCAATTTTTTCTATGTAAGGTTCTCGTTTCTGATGCCATATTCTATTTTTTCTATGTAAGGTTCTCGTTTCTGATGCCATATTCTATTTTTTCTTTGTAAGGTTCTCGTTTCTGATGCCATGTTCTATTTTTTCTTTGTAAGGTTCTCGTTTCTGATACCATATTCTATTTTTTCAATGTAAGGTTTTCGTTTCTGATGCCATATTTTATTTTTGCTAAATAAGGTTCTCGCTTATGATCCCATATTCTAATTTTTCTATGTAAGGTTCTCGTGTCTGATACCATACTCTATTTTTTCTATGTAAGGTTTTAGTTTCTGATGCCATATTCTATTTTTGCTATATAAGGTTCTCGCTTCTGATGCCATTTGCTATTTTTTCTAAGTAAGGTTCTTGTTTCCGATGCCGTAATCTATTTTTTGTTCTATGCAAAATTCTCGATTCTGTTGCCATCATTCTGTTTCTTTTTTCTAAGCAGGATTCCCTATAAAATATATCCAAGAACGTGATTTGCTCGTAATATCCCAAGTTTTCGGATTGCATCTTCATACAAATGCATAAGTGACCCACATTTTTCCTTACAATTGCTCAGGAATGACTCGAATACTATCAGCACTTTGTATAATGACTCAACTTGGAATGCAAATTGATGTCAATTTCAACCCTTATTCTTGACAAAAGGTGTTCATAGGATTCAAAAGCACTTAACGGACACCAATTATAATTTTTTTCTGGCTTCATTTCCTCGTGAAGCGATGATTTATCACTGGCATTTTCTACGAATGTTGGTGTAAGTCTACGATCAAATACACCGAGGTCTAGGAATACCTTCAAGTGTCTCAAGTAACATCAAGAATTCTGGGCATCTTTTCGAGCTGCCTTGGAAGGGCTAGACAAGTTCAGCTTTGATAGAAACGTAATGAACTCATCGTCATTAATCATACCCTGATGACCTTAAACACACATTGCAGATGAAGAAACAGGATCATGAAGTTTAGAATGCGTCTCACTGAAACTTGGACGCAACGAGAAGCGCTGATCCGCGGGACTGGAAGGGTCATTGAGTCGGTCTGTGCTGCTGGAAAATTTGTATGGAATTTGAACTCGTTCATAAAAGGTTGACCTCTGACAAGGACAGTCAAAAACGCTCTAGCTTAGTCACGCGATCGAACGTATCTCTACTCGTGAGCCGCCGGTGACCACGGAGGGAACTTTCATAACGCTGCTGACCGACCAGTAGTCACAAGCTAAATTTTCATAAATATTTAATGCTAAATAGAGGGAGCGATCCACTAAATGTTTGCTATTTTCAAAATTGCTTACGCAATTGTCTTAAAATTTGAGTTGAATATTGAGCCTCAGTTTAATCTATCGCTGTCGACGAGTTGAAGAATATCCTGCACTAATCTGATATGAGCATTCTTACACCTATGACTATTAACTTGTCCGGTGGCGTCTCATAATTATAAGTTAACGTTATAAATTATCTATTAAAACATAATTGTTACGTGGTACGGTCACTGTGATATCATAATTACCTTTTTATGATTTGATGATTTTTCTTCGAAGTATTATCAGTGCTCACAACGGTCATACAATCATCCATTGAGCAACATAATTACATAATATGGTATCATAAATAACCATTGAGGTTTCATAATTACTCATCAAGGAATCATAATAACAGGTTAAGATATAATCACCCGTTAGGACATCAAAATTATTTGTATAGGCATCTTAATTATCAATTGAATTATTATACCTAGAAGACTCATTACGAATTTTGCACGAGCTTTAGTCTCTTGCGACTTGCCATCTCAACTACTGGAAGTGTTGGTAAATCTGCTAATTGAGGAAAAGCTTCCTTTCTAATGTATCAGTGCCATGACGAATACCCTGTTGCTAGCTACAAAACCAAAATATCCATCTTATCACCGTCATTATTTGCAAATTAATTCTAAAACAAATCTTTGTTGCCCTAACATCAATTCCAGACCCTAAACAAACTCAACAAACATACCTGTCCAAAAGGCATTTGCGATGGTCGCACTATCGCAACTTGTGCTGAGGTCAACTACAGTTCTGCCCCAGTGTGCGACCGACAAGCATCGCTGCACGGGATTGCGTCCTCCAGGCATCACGTGAATGTCCTCACGGCGGACAAGATGCATGGCCAATGCCTGACTTGCTAATCATTTCAATAGCACAAGCCACCCTCACCTTGATCTTCAAGTGCTCTCATGCTCGACGAAATGCGATGAAAGTGGCAGCAGTAGATCGTAAAGTGGTGATGGAGATATCAAAACTTGCGGCGTCTTCCTCGCAAAAAGCGTAACAATTAGCGTGCGTTGAGAGTTTTCGTTTCAGGGTGACATTGATGGGACAAATTCGAGTTACCTGTAACACTGATACAGTTATTTTATTTTAGAACGTGAGGAATGAGAGGGAATAAGTTGCGAGGAAGATAGGATTTAGAATGGTGAAAAATCACGAGGAATCATTTCACGGGGACATTGATGGGACGAATGCAGGTTACCTGTAACACTGATGCGGTTATTTTATTTTAGGACGTGGGGAACGCCAGGGAATGTGTATCTAGGATGGTGGGATTTAGAATGGTGAACAATCATGAGGTTTCGTTTTAGGGCTGCCATTGATAGGAAAAAATAATACTGATACCCTGTTAAACTGATATGGTCATTTTCTTTGAGAACCAGGGATCGCATGGGAATGAGTTTCGAGGGTGATGGGATTTAGAATGATGAAAAATCACGAGGTTTCGCTTAAGGGCTGACATTGATGAGACAAAATAACGCTGATACTCTATAACTCTGATACTGTGATTTTCTTTGAGAACGGGGAACGCAAGGGAGCGGGTTTCAGGGTTAATGGGATTTAGAAAGGTGAAAAATCACGAAATTTGGTGTAAGGGCTGACATTGTTGGGACAAATACGGGCTAACTCTAATGCTGATACATTTTTTTTAAGAATCTGTTGCAAGACAGACAATGAAATCCTTGTCGAAGAGAATTGCTAAAATTGCCTTATCATTGAAGAGAAATCAGTTTAAAAATTGAAAAACAACTAAACTGAAATTACAATTAAACGTGAAAGATCACAATCGCAGCCCTGAAATATTTACAGTATTCCTGAACGATATATTATGGGAAAAATTTTTAAAAGGATATCATAGTAGTTATTCACCTTGACAAAATTCCGCAACAAACTTGATGCCTCCGAAACATAGCTATAGTTATCAAAAGAACGAGTCTCAAAAGTTAGCTGGTGAAAAAGTTCTGTTGAGAAATATTTGGCAAAAATGTTCCCAACTCAAAATAATATCTTTTTGAGAATGGAACGCTCCTAATATGTGAATAAGAACACTCTGCAACTCATTTGAGGATGGAGGATTCAGGCGAACATGCGTTCTTTTAGTTTTATTTCGATCAAAATTTTACGTATTATGTAGCGCACCACTTTACTAAAATTTAGGCGTGTAGAAATTAGTCCTGTAATTTATTCGTGCGAACTGTTTTTTTAATGAATCGATCAAATACACGTTTTTTGTTCTTTCGATTTCCCTATTTTGTGTCACATCGAAAGGCATTGGATTGAATTTCAGTCAACATACGTTGATAGTAATCCTAATCGTAATTTTTCAGTTATATCTACAGCGTTCCGGTATCCAGTTTACATGCAGGTAGGGACAGTCCGCCAGACCATCGAGCAGCAAATGTATAGGTTAGAGGTCTAAAGAAAACTCTTTGGCAGCTCCGAAGATTTCTGATATTAACTCGAATATGCTCCCTATCTGACTTTTTCGCCGGAGCTCGATGATTTTCGCCGGAGCTCGATGATTTTCGCAGGAGCTCGATGATTTTCGCAGGAGCTCGATGACTTTCGCAGGAGCTCGATGATTTTCGCAGGAGCTCGATGATTTTCGCAGGAGCTCGATGATTTTCGCAGGAGCTCGATGATTTTCGCAGGAGCTCGATGATTTTTGCCGGAGCTCGATGATTTTCGCAGGAGCTCGATGATTTTCTCCGACTCTCGATGATTTTCGCAGGAGCTCGATGATTTTCTCCGACTCTCGATGATTTTCGCAGCTCGATGATTTTCTCCGACCCTCGATGATTTTCTCCGACGCTCGATGATTTTCGCCGGAGCTCGATGATTTTAGCCTTTGGATTGGGTGGCGAAAGTTATAAATGAAAAGACGAAAAAGTAACACTTGGGCTTGTGCGTGAATATTGGTGACCAAAACGATCGATAGAAAAATGCATGGCTTAACGAACAAGGCTTCAACATTCCCATTAAGCATAAATAACTCATGAATTTATTCACGGAATTAACACTCACATAATCGCACTTTGAAGTTGGTGAAATGCAGTTTCTTCACTTTTGATGAGATGGCAGATACCCTAAAAAGCCGAGGGATCAAAGATATACACTCCTCTAAATGTGAAACATTTCTCTGTAAGAAACTACTTTTACGATCCACATCTTAAGCTGTCAAGAATTTTTGAAAGATCAAGGGAAGCTTAACAAAGAAGTTTGTCGTAACCCAGCGACCCTGAGTAACCTGCTCTCATATTTCGAGAAGTTTGAGTGCGCTCCCTGAATACGAGCGGTCTGACCTTAGAAATGATGTACATTTCTTTAAGAAATGCAGCCGGAACTTGGGAAAATGTGGATTCTACGATATACATAAGGAACTTCTCAAAATCGAATGAAGATTGCCTTAAGTTCTCGTAGTTAAATCAACTTTATCGTGAATTTTTCGTAGAGATATTTGACGGAAAATATATGAATCGATCGTACGAAATGACCGCCATTCTGATTGCGCAAATTACATGTGTTTGCATTTGTGTGTGTGTTTGTGTGTGTGTGTTAAGTGTGTTGAGTGCATTTGTGTGTGAGTGTGTTTGTGTGTGTGTGTTTAAGTGTGTTAAGTGCATGTGTGTGCGTGTGTGAGTGTGTGTTTGCGTGTGTATTTAAGTGTGTTGAGTGCATGTGTGCGAGTGTGTGTGTGTGTGCATGTGTATGTGTGCGTGAGTGTGTTGTGTTAGGCGCTTGCTAGTCACGTTCGCAAATATGAATGTTCACACATGGAGCACAAGAACACAAGTGGTCAATTCACGTCACACACACTTTAATAAGGGCCGTTGTCGTGAATCTTCATATGAGTCATCTGCTCAGCTTTCAGTTTATAGCTATCACGTAAGTACCATTCAATCCATAAAATTAATTTCCGAGTATTCCCTACATTTTAAACGAAAATAGCTATAACAATAGTTATAATGAGAACATTAATATCTACAACATTCAAATTAATAGCTATAACATTGAAATTTAATTTAACCCCAAAAATTCATTTGCGAGCATTCGCTACATTCTCCATGAAAAAAAACAACATATCAGTGTTACAGGTGCCTGTATTTCTTCCATCAATATATTTGATCCATCCTTTACATACGCACTTCCGTACATATTACTAACACTTTTACATACGACGCATTTTTCCATTTACACATTGCACATTTCCTCGTTTATACATTTAATATTTTTTCACCAACACAAGCATATTTTTCAACAGACACACAACACATTTGCTCCCTTACAGGAAACACATTCGGATGTTAACACATTAATAATTTGAGCGCTTACATAATACACATCAGTACGTTTGCGCGTTGTACATTTGCATGCATCCACATTGCACATCAGCATATCAACACATTCAATTTTCGAAAAATTCGTTAAAAAATTGGCTCTTCGAAAAACCTATGTTTTCTTCAAGAAAAAGTCACCTACTTTCAATTTCAATAGTTACTACCCATGAGCAGACTTTAAATGTAAGAGGGATTTACTGACAAATTTGTTTCTCCATGAGGATGCATCAACACTGCCTTTTTGAATAAGCCTGAAGCCTCCCATGAACTAATGAATTTTTTGGTATCTCGTGGTATTCATAAAAAATATCACTTCGTTCCGAGTGCGTGGTAAAAGGTAAAATATTGTTAACATATCAATCACCTGTTTAAAAACATTTCAAATCACACCCACCCTCTCTTAATTAATACATATCCGTTTAATGCTTTCGTAAAGCATCATTTCACGACTGCAGCGATGCTCAGGATGGTGAGGGAAGAATTGCAATTAACTTCCTGCTTGCTCCACACCTTCACCACAAGTAGAGACCATCACCGGAAGCCCATATGCTGGGAGGCAAGTGTGACCCAGTGTTGCCAGATTGTTTTTTTTGGGGCAAAATTGTTCTGTTTGGGCGATTTTTCACGCAGATGTAAGAGGAAAGGGTAACCCTGTACAGTTTTTAGATGCTGAGCGCTTCTTACCGCCAAGTTTTACTTTGAAAAGGGGAAAATTATAGAACTTAATGGAGAAATTGGCGAGTCTGGCAGCCCTATTCGACCTTGCGGTTGCCTCCGGCCTACGAGGTCTGAGAAGTAGGATTGCCTAAAGGGGTAATGCTCTCCCAGACGCAGATCTTAGTTAGGGTCGTCATAAATCTCTTGGTGGAGTTAAAATACAATAAAATATCCGTTTCATGTACATTAACCATGATAGAATTTACCAGTGTTTCAGGCAACTTAAATGTTCCTCATCTCACCGTAAATTTAGGCTGACTAGGGGAGAAATAGTTATGGGGTGTCAGCGAAATTAAGTGGAAGTTCTCCTCGGTACAATTTCGTACCTTGAGGAGATGAGGGAAAAGAGAGCGATCAAGATGAGTGGAAAGTGTGCTCAATTCTTTTTTAACGTCATATAAGTTATGGTGATGTGACAAGTTATGGTGATGCGACAAATTATGGTGATGCGACAAGTTATGGTGATGCGACAAGTTATGGTGATGCGACAAGTTATGGTGATGCGACAAGTTATGATGATAATGATGTGACGCAAGTTATGATAATGATGGCACAAGTTATGATGATGATTGGACATGGGACACAAGTTATGATGATGTGAGACGAGTTATATGCTGAAGATTTACTGCTTTTGATCATGCGTATTGATGATGCATTGCATTAGCAAAAGAAAAAGCTACAGTGGAAAAATTGCAGTTAAACAACAGGTGTTGGTAAGTTTTTTGGCAAGTAGAAGCGAAGTTTCGGTGCGCAATTGCTACTAAGCTCTTGTTCTATATTTCATTCATTAAAACTTTGAACTTTCTTCGGTCAATGTTTTTTTCAAATACTTCACATCTGACAAAAAATCCACTGGATATACCAGCCAACACTCAATGATTGGCAGGGATACTTTGATAAAATTAAGCCTTGTAAATAATAGTGTATCTATGAAATTCTGAACTGATTGAATGTGTACTAAACGTTTTCAAATTCGCAAATAACATTTAGTTGAGCCAGCGTTGGGTGGAGAAAATAGGATGCATGAACTTTTTCTATCCGAACTAATAAGATGTCCACTTACATTTTTTTAGTCACTTTTTAATGAGGTGAAGAAATTATTACGTCCCAATACTACCGATGTTATTACTGAGAATGTTAACCAATCAACTACGAAATGCTTTTGTATTGTGCGCATTCACTGGGCATGAAAATTTGTTTGAGATTTCGGCGCAACAAGTTTATTACGAGGCCGGAGAACTTCTGCAGCACTTCACTGACTGAAAACTATTGCCAGTTATAATTAAAATTAAGTCCAAACTCTAAAACAAAATTGAACATCTCCAAGTGCATTCATCCTGGATGGCATGTTCGATTTATTATATTTTCACATTTGCACACATCCATTTTCAATAAATGTGTATACGTAGAAAATAGAACTCCTGAAAAAGTGACATGGTGTTGTTTCAACTAAATTCAACAGTGTCTCACTCGCTTGGCGGACTTCCCGCTAGGCCAAGACTAATAAATATGTACACGCAGAAAATAGTATACCTGAAAAAGTAACATAGTGTTCTTCCTACGAAATTTAAAAGTTTCTCATTTACTTACGGCACTTCCTGCTAGGCCAAAGATAATAAATATGAATGCGTAGAAAATAGTATTTCTGAAAAGTTACATGGTATAACTGAACGGTTTTTCATTTGCTTAGCGGATTTCCCGCTAGGCACAAGAACTGTGTTCTCCAGCCTCCATAACTGAGTTTCCGCTGTCAGGACTTCCCGCTACACACACCAGTGCGATACTCAACTTTAATGGCGGGATTCACCGCAACCTTCGCAGTGCAGAGCTCTTCGAAACCCAACAGGCAAATTGCCTAAGCCTTTTCAGGCAACTTAACTTATTAAAGCTTTCATAAAGTATCATTTCGCGACTGCTGCGATGTTCACGAGGTGAGACCATAGATATTTTCTCAAAACGTACCGGGTGCTTCGGTTATTGGTGCTACCATAGCATCAGGTCTACCACCACACATCGCCTACCAAGGTGCAGTTTGATAAGTGTAAATTAATTGTTTATCGCTAAATTAAATGTATGGGAATAAGCAATCTCCATTAGTAACCTAACCTAATCTCACTCTATATTTAGAACTAGCTAGACGTAGATCTCATGCTATAGTGTGGTAGACCTCACGCTATAGTACTAGCTAGAGCTTAATCTAATGCTATAGTGTGGTAGACCTCACGCTATCGCAGCACACAGTTATTCGCCTTCGTATTTCACCCAACGAATTTGCTGGAACATTGGCGATGTTTTAATCGTGTTCTCGAGTACAAAGTAGTGTGTGAAGAGGATGTTTTCCGTCTTAAAGCGAGTTGTTTGTGTTGCTTTCTATGTGAGGGACTCACTTTTTGAGAAAAAATAAGTAGAAGAAAAGGTTTAGTTAGAAGCGATGTGTTTCTTTATGTGTGTTAAGAAATTATATTTGCTGTGCATCTGTTAAGTGATCTTACGGCAAGACAATAGTGTGTGTTACCTTCTATGTGAGAGATGCTCTTTTAATTTATGAGAATATATGTGAAAATATTTTTAGTAGGTGTGGTTCTTCTTTGTGCGTTAGAATCTAGCGTTTATTTTAAACCTGTTGGATGACTGAGACCAGCTGTTTTGATTGGGAGTTCTTATGTTAGCAAACGTGTAGAATTTACTTTTAGAAATCAATACTAGCAAGTTTAGGCGACTGAAATTTAGACTTCTGCAGGCGAGACACAACTGTTTGAACTGTGGCCGTTTAGGTCAAACAAATAATGATATTTTATTTCGGTTTCGATTAGAATATTTTTAATTCAGATTAAATAGTAGTAATTTAATTTAACCTTGAACATGGGTATTTTTATTCCAGATATTCTGAACGTCTATCTATTTCTGCTTATATGAATCCAATTCAATATGAGCGTAAATTGAAGTGTTTTTATTTTAAGTGAAATAAAAATATTTGTACTTGCTCTTAAATAAAAGCAATCTCGTTTTCTCAAGGTTATTATTCTGAAAACGCATTGCAGATCAACTCAGTAGCAGGTCATAAAATCCCATAGTGACCCGAGAGGTCAAAGTGAAGCATCCTTTGGCCCTAAATAACTTAGCGCAAAAATCCCTCTGTTTATTATTTTAAAATTATAATGATATCAGTTCAAACGATCATATCAAGCCTTGACCCATCATCTTCTGTCAAAACTTAAACTTACAGACTTTGTAAACTGAAATAATTGGTATTTTATAGTGATATTAGAAGGGATTTTCGCTCTTACTTTTCTCTTAGAGTGTCTTTGTAATCTAAGTATTCCCTTGAAATACTGACCAGGTTTCGCTATTACTTTTTTAGTTAATGTTACTATGTGAGCTAAAAATTCCGATGACATACTGAGCAGGTTTCGCCATTACATTTTCATCTAAGTCACTACGTGAGCAAAATATTCCAATGATTTACTACAGGGTTTCGCCATTACTTTTTCATAAAAATTTACTACGCAACCAAAACACTCCATCAATATTCCCGTAGTATTTATGAAGAGAATGAAATCATCTGATCAAATACGGGGAACAGAAGCACCAGGAACGAGGGTGGTCGCTTTCACTCGAGCTCGTGAAGAGGCCAATTGCGGCGATGACTTGGCTACTGAAATCCAGAGAGGAAACTCGACCAGATCTCTTGCCTGCGTTACGAAATTAATTTCTGGGAATGGATTCATATGGCTTGGAGTTGTGGTTGAAGTTGCCCAATGGCTTGGAATGACCCACACGCTGAAATGGGGGGAGCAATAGGTGAAAATTTGGTTAGCAAACTAAGATAGTCGTTGAAAAAGTGTGAAATATGAATGCTAGAAAAATGTTAAGACTTCGATGGTCGTTGAAAAAGTGCGAAAAATATAAGATAGGAAATGTTAAGGAGTAGATATTTTAAACGGCATATATTTGACCGTGTTTGTGGACTGCTAGGCCGTATTTTTCTTTTTACTGATTGACATCTTCACCGCGTGACCGCGATTGTAAGCTGTTGGCTTGGTTAGGTTGGAAGTAGCAGAATTGGGAAATCGACTGTTGTTAGGCTCGAATACATTATTGTCTTTCTTAAGAAATATGAAACATACAACTGCGCGATACATTTCACCTGGTATGATAAAAGTTATATCTTAAAAAGGTTGCTTAACAGATGAAGTGTCATTTATTTATTCCGGTACGTGATTGAGCAATTTACCGTCTGGTACACATATGGCCCAATATGCGCCGGATGTGTTAATGCATCATTTTTTCCAAATTCAGCTCATCTTTTCTACCTCAAACTTATGAAAGTGTCTTTAAGCGTCACAATAGCGCATTTACTTCAATAAAATTCATCAATTTTTTCGCTACGACGTCTTCTACTACTATCTAATTAGATGGTATTTTCACTTCGGGTAAAGAATTAAGTTTGCAGAGTTGCTGAACTACTGCAGTGCGATCTGTGATAAAAAGTAAAAGTCTGAACAATCAGCGGCATAAAGAAATCTTATTTCTGAAGTGAGACATTCAAGTGAGTTAATTTTTTCTTTAATTTCCACTAACTTTATGATGCATAATTCGTAGCACGTGCTCAGCATTTCATTTTTGCGAGGATCATGTAAGGTTGTCTTAGTTTAATTTACCCAATTAATTTACCCTTATTTCAGATAAAATTTACCCAATTGTTGAAATAATACGAAACTCGTTCAATACAATTTCAAACAATGTTTTCTTATCATCGGACAGTTTTGTCTCGTTCGCCAAACACTTTCATAAATTCGTCCAATTTCTTTCTTCAAACTGGTCATTTACACCAGGAGAAATGTGTCCCGTTAGGACCATTTCATACATATATCAAGATGCTGATAACTTCACGCCTTAAGTTCTTTTTCCAACAGCTAAAAAAACTCATCGCACTTATATGGTTGATGAAAGCCTAAAATGTCAGCAAGTGAAACTTAAATGTGATCCTAAGGTGTAATACCAAATTGTAAACACGTGATACTAAAATGCAATACTGAAACGTAAACACGTGATGCTAAAATGTAATACTAAAATGTAATACTAAAACGTGAACACGTGAAACTAAACGAAACTTCAAGACTCTTTTGCCAAAAGCGTTGTATCACGAGTGTGTCTAAATTTGAAGAAGAGGGCAAACCCAGTTCAACATGCCAGTAATTACATCCGCAACACCTTAGCACACTTGCTCGTGCACGCAAACCACTTATTTTCGGTGCTGCGAACTATCACAATGTTCTCAGTACTGCAACAACCGTCAAAATTAACTAAAGACCTTTTATTAATTAACTTGACTTTTTTATTAACTTAACTTTTTTTATTAACTTAACTTAACTTTTTTTAACTTTTTAACTTAATTATCTTAACTTTTTGAGGTACTCATGACCAGTGTATCCATGAAATCCAATGACTCAGCAACAAAGATGGGCTGCTTGAAACTTCATTATACAACGAGTGCTTTTAAGTTTATTTAATTTTTTTGGTACATTCCTACGTTTTATTTTCATGTTATACCAATCTTAACTTTATAATTTAAATCCTCGACATGGTGTATTGTATTTAATGCACCAAGTTTAAAATACGGTGCATAAGCCTGAAGGTGAATGATGAATTCAATGAAAATGGAAAGTGAATTAAATCGATTTGTAGTGCTCTGCTATGCAGAAAACTACGGCAGAATGAATTCAAAGACAGCATTGTTAGATTACGTCTGTCGTTTGTTGGGCGTGATCCAAAGAACATTTCACCCTTCATGCTACACAGATGTGAATTTCTATAACAATATCATGAATCATCCAATTGCATGAATGATATGAGCCATTCCCATTCACAGCAGTGATCCCCTTCAAAAAAAATAACCCATATTATTGCAATGCGGGAAATTGCTAACTTTTACGCGTATCACAAATGTCTAACGCCATTTTCATGTTCCCAATTTCCTAACTAACGCACGACAAACAAAATAAAAAATCTACAAGATTTTTGGTGCCATTTGTCGCTTTAAATTTCCCCGTGTTGGAGAAACGCGCGTAGATTACTTTACGATCACGTAACAAGTTCAGACCCTTTGTCCAACGGTGCCCCAGTTGTCTTGATGTGATGGTGACCCATGACACAAAAAATTGGTAAGTAACGCGAGTAAAGTGATGTTTCGGAGTGCGTAATACTTTCGATTTCGGTGGCCGGTGGCGCCGCGCTGCAGCTTGAGACAGCCTGGGTTCTTGGATGGGTATTTATTCTGGGTAAAACTTCCCAAACTTCGGATTTTTTCGAATAGAATTCTACCCAAATTTCCTGCTCTTCTTAAGAAAAACCCAAACGAAAAGTTCAAATTTTACGCACTTCTTGACGAAATGTAGCTTGAAAAAACCCAAACTTGAAGATTCCGTTGAGAAAAAGTTTAATCTTACAGCTCGAGCCCCAGCCAGGTGGTCATTTTGGGATGACGCAAGCAGATGGCGAAAATCTGACGGTAAGCGAGCAACCACAAACCGATAAGCGCAGCTACCGTTGCGGATGGGAGGTCACGCCTGCAGAGCATTTTTGCCCGAACTTAGCTGGATATAGGGTCAAGATCCCGATTTGCTTTGACTTTCATACCATCCGCGACACCTCGGACTCATCATCTTCTGATAAAAGGCCCGGTTGTGGGGAGGGATGACCAAGCACTTGGGTGATTTTAGCATGGCCCCAAATTTGGCAATATCCTTCAGGTGTTGTGGCAAAATGATTTATTGATTTAGAAAGTTGTTTATTCACCTTATTCGCCTAGAGTGTTTTAATGATTATCGCAAATCTTCATTGTTGATTGCGTATGTTTTTTCACTAAACAATCACACTTTTTTAATCGCGCGTTTCTTTTCCGATTCAGCTTAAAAAACACTTGGAGATCATTAAGAAATGCTCTCATATTCACGTTAATTTGAAGTCGGCCGTCATCTTGACTGTCGGTTTAGAACACGTCATCTGAGGTCACACGAAAATGAGTAGAAACGAGGAAAATTTCCTAAAATTAGCCCCGATGAGGCGCCTGAGGCGGTACAGTACATGATGTCCTTGTCGTTATGAAACTAAGATCAACTTCTTGACGCCGCAATTTCCAGTCCCCCGAGAGAGTGCTGCTACTTGATGTGGAAATGCCGCTGTAAAGAGAGCACGAATATGTAGAGACGTGGATGCAATTCCATTTACGAGTTATCATCTGTTGGCTCATAATTAATTAACTCTTCAATGAATAAAGTCGAAAAGTTGATTCTATGAAATTTAGTATTATTTGCTAGGCAATTGATACAGCTCACTTTAGTTTCAGACGTTCCAATCCAATTTTTTTAGACGCCATGCTTTCCTGAAACAAAAGTGAGCTACGTCAATTGCGTATCAAAAAATTACAAATTTTTTAGCGTCCAATTTTTTAAACGCCATGCTTTAATGTATAAATAAAATTGTTGAAAATTATCAAAGTTTACAGTTTTTTTTCTGAATACCGTTTAGTTTTGTTTGTTTATAAAATGTGAGCTAACTGTAGTTTTTCAGTTGATGTTCCCTGTTAATCGATACCGAAAAACTTCCTTTTCTTAGACACACCGGAAATTCAAACTAGTATATTATACGGATCAAAATATTCTTTGAAATTATTCAATTTTTCCATTTGACGGAAAACTTAAATTCACGCAGGTAAATTTTACTAAACTTCTAGAAAACGAGACACGTAATGCCGTATTGCTGGTGTGACGTATTTTATTCAATAATTATTGTGAATGATTGAAAAACTTGCAATGTTCTTGGCAACTGTCATGGTACAAGAGGATTTTCGTTATTTTAAATAAAATTTGGAAAATTGGGGCAAATATACCCATCCATATTCTCTAAGTATTTTCATTTCATTATTCATTCAATTCAATTAATGTTTTATTCACTGCACTGTAATTACAATCTAAATTAAAGCAAGTAGAGGAGCGCAAACTAATATTTACATTTTTTTGCATACGCCACCATTGCTCAAATTTTTACAAGACTTCTGTGCCAGGGTACAATAAAATTTTCGTAGTCTTGCATAAAATTTGATATCTTCAGTCTAACTTTGAGCAGATGCGCATGAGCCAAATATTTTTTCCCTTTTATATTCTTTCCGGTATTAGTCTGGTTTTTTACCTACAATGATATTTGTCTAGATTTTTTTTACCTAGTTTGATTTTGGTCTAGTTTTCTTACCTAGGATGATTTTGGTCTAGATTTTTTTTCTAGGTGAAACTCGTCTTGAGTTCGCAAGATTTCTCTGTTTTTCCAAATCACAGCTTGAATTTCGCATAATTCGATTCAAAGCCTCATGCTCAGAACTTGTGATGCATTGAAGTATGATACATTGATGTATGAAACATTGAAGTGTTTCTTAGTATTTGAACGTAGCGGAAAATTTTCAGTCGTATAAATTTTTCTTTAAATTAGGTGGTCTTCAATTGATGTAAAAATTATTCAGTATTTCCACATAGCTCATTTTCTTTGTTCTATGACCATTACCTTTTTCAAATTATCAAGCGAAAATCAACTTCTGTGACAAATGCTGTCAAAAGCGATCCTTAAACAAGGAGCTGGGTACATGTCCTGCTAATTATGGCAAGCCCTTTTTTGACGACGTCGATTACGGTCATCGGAGACCACAGTTCAAGTTTCAAGATTCTGCAAGTAAAAATAAAGAAAATCGGTCTTCTATACAAAATACAAGGGCACAATAAAGTCTCTACAAGTGAATTTGCAATGGATATGAACTATCCATTGATTTGATGGATATGAACTATCCAATGGATATGAACTGGTTCATATCCGTTGCAAATTCACTTGTAGATTTTATTGTGCCCTTATATTTTGTATAGAAGTTTCAAGAGCTCCCATCAGCCACAGTGTAATCAAGAGATTTGTTTTCTGATGCTTTCAAGGCGATATTAATTTCACTTGAGATGCACCTTGGAAAATTCGAGAGCTTTGCGTTCTCCCGCGTACATCCTCAGATAACAATAGCATTCAAATTAATGAATAGATATAAAAAACGCGTCTCAATGTGGAGTCTTTCTGAGGTCAACAGCTGACCAGAGGGCTTCACCTCGAGGTCAATATTGCAGCTTTGGGGCACGGTGAGTGTTGAATTTTTGAATCTCGGCCGTTGAAATGAGCACAAAGATTGAATGCAAAAGTCTCAAGTAAAGAATTGAAGATGAAAAGAAAGATTGAGTTGGAAAATCTTGAGTAAAAATTGAAGATAGAAAGAGAGATTGAGTGCAAAAATTTAGAGTAAAAACTTGAAAATGAATAGGAGGGGATGATTGAGTGTAGAAGTCAAATTAAAGAATTGAAAATGAAATGAAGTTGAGTGCGGAAATCTAAGTTAAAGAATTAAAAATGAAATTCGTGAGTACAGTGAGGCAAAGAATTTCTACCTTAATCTTTTCCCATTTTAAAATAAGACAGTTTAATTCGGTTGATCTTGAATTAAATTCAAGTTGATCTTGGATTGTATTTTCGAGTTGAACCATTCAGTTCTCGATAACATCCCCTGTGACATTATGCGTGAAAAGAACATGTTTGCTCGGCGATTTTCACTGCTTCGAATATGAAGATTTACTTTTAATCCTTCGTCGGAATTTTTGGCTCGCATAACCGTCATTACGACCACCGTCATTGTTCATATGACCGTCATTACAACCACCATCGTTGCTCATATAACCGTCATTACAGCTACCATCATTACAACCACCGTCATTGCAACCACCCCCATTGCTAATATAACCGTCATTACAACTACCATCATTACAACCACCGTCATTGCTCATAAAACCGTCTTTATAACCACTGTCATTGCTCATATAACTGTCATATGACTGGCACGGGCATCAGGTTGTCTCCGACGTCACAATGGAATGGACCTCTCGGCAATGATCTTCAAAAAACACGTCAGGGCACAAATTTGACGAGAAATAGAATTATTGAGCAATTTTATTGACTGTGCCATGTATGACACGCGGGCAGTCAGGGAGACTAGGCACAAACATGGACACTGGCGCAAATGTTGACACAAGACAATCTTGCATTCGCTTTACAGAGTGATTGCTAAAAGTGTACACCTTTTAGAATATCTATAATTTTTCAATATATGAAATAAGAGACTTTAACATGGAGGATCCGAAAGGACAGAATTCAATGTGTTCTTCGTATCTGGTATGCCCTCCAAATAAGCATAAACGTCAAGGGTTCAGGAGAGAAGATTATTGTAATCAGAAAACATGGCGCAACTGACTCTTCAACAGCGCAACTTTATCATTGAGGAAATGACGAACATTAGAGGAAATTCTTCTTGGAATATCAATTCAAACCTAAAAAAATAACGATTCAGAGGAACCTCCACAAGGGGCAATCACAGTTTATTGTGAGAAACATTAATAAAGGAAGAGCTGGAAGAAATGTTTCTGAACGCAGAGTGAAAAATGTTGAAAGACTGAGAACACTAATTCAAGATGATTTGAAATCGTAGGTCCAGTAAAGCAAAATTAAAATGAAAAATTAACTCTTTTCCTTTCCAATAATACCAGTTTTATTTCCCTATCCTGTCTGTGAAAAAAGTAATAGTAATTTTAAAAGGAAGACATTTTTAGCAACCACCCTGTATTTAGATGAATGAAAATTTCAATGCAGTAGGTAGGGCTATTGGTTTCAGCAACGCTTCCTTTCTTTTTATAGAGTTACATTACGGCAGCAAACCTGTTCTGAAATTATAGAGCCCGAGTGCAACGAGACGCGCATCTGCGGGTTAATCTCGTCTTTAATCTCATAGAATTTAGGGCAACAAAGGAAATGTAATAAAAACGTTTCACAGTTGGTATACTACGTCGTTGAGCTATGCAAATTTACTCAGCTGTCAGGACAAATGGTACACAAAACGAAGCAAACAACGCACAAAGCTGTTGGCATAAGCCCTTAGTTCAGAGGTTCAGATTTTTTTGTACATTCATGAAGTAATTTTTAAATTTTTTTTTTCGGAAAATTCATCCATAAGTCACACGTATGCTCCAGCATGATTACCTAAGGCACTAACGCAGAATTGGAATTTCTACTTCTTGTGTGCAGATGAACTGAGACCAGTGTTGGCTTTTTACTCGGAGAAATTTTAAAACCAATTTTTTAAGCAAAATTTGGTGCCAGGATAGCTTGCTGCTGAGCGATATTTGGGGCCTTATTTATCATGAGAAGTCTTACATATGAGAATTTTAGATTGAAAAAAGATTTACCTAGCAATTTTGGATGAGATATTGAAGTTTTTGTTTTTCGTTCTCACCTTGACGACCCTTGAAAAAGACCTAATAATTTGTAGTTTACGACGTTCTTCCGGATCGTCTTTTTGCTTGGTTGAATCGATTGGTATCTATGCTACCGCGATTAATATCAGTTTCGGCAGAATTGACATCAATTAGCAGCTGTCGTTATTCAATGTTGAGCAAATTAAAGTGAGTTGTAAGTAATTTTAAAAGTGTGACAGAAGAGTTTGAAAACTTAGCTTTGGGAAATTTTTGAGTACCTTTTCTATCTTATTTAATGTCTGTATCGACATCTTTGATATGCAAAACCTGTCGTTGCATCGTTACATAGATATGCAACATCTGTCGTTGGGTAAATTAAGGCACGTGTGAACTAAAGCCACTAGTAAGTAATTTGAAAAGATACGACTGTAGAGTTTGAACATTGCGGTATACACTAATGAACACTAAGAGTGAACACTTGTTCTTCCTAAACTTTCCCTGGCTTGGAATAAACCGCAAATGCTCAGTTCCGACAAGGCTATCGAGTTGTTTGGATGTTGCCCCTCCGGCAAATTTCTCATCCAATTTAGAATCTACTCACTACTCTCGAGCATCAAAGAACAAGCGAGCGAGTCCTCGAAGCATCATTCTAGTACGAAGGAGGAGAACGGAAACCAATTTACGAATGAACACTCAAACTTCCTGGTGCTATTTTAATGTTCATTGATTCTAGGAAAGAATAATTTGAAATTGGTGCGGGAGATTTGCCAGCCTCGAATCATTAGAGCGTCATTTTGAAATTTGGAAAATTAAAAAACCACGCACTGATATTTAGGACGAACCTTCATTGCAACAAATTCACACTGAACGAGCGTGAAGGCATCCACGAGTTTGAATAGGACGATGCTGTGGGAAAAATTGCTAGGTGTCAAAGAGCTATCATACTTTATCCCTCGAGAGTTTTAATTCCATGAATTCAATGAATATGAGGTGAAGTCATTTATTGTTGAGTTGTGCTGAGTATTATTTCCAACTTAAATAATGCATTAAACTTTACAGTCACTTCCACTTTCGTTGTTATATTTCTATCATGTGGAACTCTTGATTCGATGAGGTCTTTACTTCGCGTGTGTTTTTCGTTCAGAAAGTATGCACAACGTTTGATTAGCACTTTGACTGTGACGTGTGCCTCCGGTGGACACGGAAAGAATTTTCATAATGCTGCTGACCGACCAGCAGTCACAAGCTCAATTTCCATAAATACTCAATCGAAACTAGATGAAGGCTCGATCAAGTTAATGTTTGCTATTTTAAACATTGCCTACAACAATTGACTGAATTTTAATTGAAAATTAAACTTTAGTTGCGCCTGCCACAGTCAAAGTGTTAAATACGGCCGACACCCCAAGTCTTGAAGGGAAATGGTTCTTGCTTTGACGAATGGCGAAGAGAATAGTACGTGGTCATCAAATGAAGGAATTTTCAAAATGACACTTCAATTATTCAGGTTAAAGGCTGACCACTTCCTGGCATAAATTTCAATTTTTCATCCTGCAAATCAAGTGACGTTGAAACTGGCCAAAATTCAAAATCTTGTTAGGTATAGGCTGAAAAGTTAGGTATTCGAACTTTTGTTAGGTGTATGCCGAAAAGTCTTCGTTGTGCTACCAAATTCCCGTTTGCCCTGTACTGTTGTCAACTACCATGTTTTGTGAGTATCTTAAATAAAACCTGCGAAAGCTTTCACTTTCTGCGATAGCAGCTAACTTTATAGTAAATATCCAAACCCTGACGACACACAGACTCTGGACGCTGAATTGAGTGAGCATCAAGAAACGCCCAAAGATCGCGTGACGTAGGTTGGTGGATTTCTTTAGTTTCTAATGTATGTATAAGGTAGTCAGTTTAGTTTCACTTCGTCAAATTGTTCTAATATAAAATGATATTTTGTATTATATCCAAATTAAACACCGAAGAAATAACTTTTGATCTCTAAAGAGCTAAAAATGAAATCTAATTCCTTTTACCTAGATTTATGCTTTTCATTTTAAGCTTGAATTTTTAAAAAATTGACCAATTTAGTCGCAATGGCTAGTGATAATCATGCGCTATAATGTAAAGACATTTGTCTACTTAGTCATCTCTAAAATGAAAGCTGGGCACACGGTTATCATCAGTTCTGCTTAGAATTTTCATTCCATTTGTTTTCGTTATTCTCAAAGTTTTTCGATTATTTTGATTGCTGTCGATGCCAAAGTCTTGCCTTACCTCGACCTTCCTAAAATTTATACAAAACTCTATCCTTAACCTCAATTTTAACTCAACGTTTATTTTCTAAACAAAATATCTTTTTATTTGAAGGAATCAATTTCGACTCATCCTTGACCACCGAAACTTATCTATACCCTCACTATTTGTAGTGCTTTGGAATTGAAAAGCAATAAAAAATAAATCCGACAGAAAATCCGGATAGCTAAACATGTAAATTTTGATTCACCATTGTAGGTCGACCTACACCCGGTGCATCTTAGGGCGTAGCGGTGATCTTAAACAAGGAAATTTGAAAATTATTGATGCAGGTATTCTGACGGCCTAAGAAGGAATACTCGTACACACATATATATATATATTTGTTTCAGTTACATTAACAATATTTGCATCAAAATTGTAAACATTATCAAAATCGGTAATCCTTTGAGATTATTTTTCTAAATATTTTCGAAGTGTATCGTCTCGAATGATGTCTATCTTAAAGTTAGGTCTTGTTCGAGTTATTTTCTACATTTTTTCACGGCCGCAAAGTTTGTAAGATATTGGCTGCATTTGATAGTTTCCCTAAATATTGACTACATAAGATATTTTACCTTTTTACAAATCTAAACAAAGCAAATGAAGACAATGCATTCGCAACACAACTTTCGAAAAAGTAAATTTCAAAATCTTAGATGAAATAATTTTACGTACGCAAGTTTGTCTTCTCCACATTTTCATGCTTGATATTATTGAATTCATTTTGCGTACCTAAACCCGTCTTCGTTTATATTATTTAGTTTTAATGTTATGGATACGTTTCCCATTTCCAGTCCGTAGAACCTTAACTATTTTTAATTTAGCAATACGCATAAAAACACAACTGAATTCTTTCTTCTCATTCGCGCAGCATCTTATGTTAATGATGTTCTCTTTTTAAACATGTGCTTTCGAGTTAGAGATAAATTTTAGGACTACAGAAATAAGTAGAAGGCTGCCATGTGTATCACGAATATATTGTATTATAAAATTTGAATATACATTTTAAATAAGTAGAAGGCTGCCATGTGTATCACGAATATATTGTATTATAAAATTTGAATATACATTTTTTCTAATATTATACATATTCATGTAAAAATTAAATACTATCTTGCGATCTAGAGACAGAATTTTTTGTTATCCTTTATTTAAACTCACTTTTGATGACTTGATAGTAATTTTTTGAGGTAACTAACAGTCACTTTTAAAACTATTTTAAGGACTAAGGAAAGCGCCGCTTGTTAGTCACTAATTAAACAAGGTTTGATAACTTTGTAGTAGTTTTTATGGTAACTCATAGTAGTCACATGCGTAAATCTCCAGTTAGTGCATTAATTTAGTTACGTAACTGCCACTCTTGATAATTATAATTACTTTATTCTAGGCATATTTCAATAAATTCACTACAAATGAACTGGAAATAAAAATTAGAAATTTACGAAAATACGCCGATTTCAGGTAGTGCCATCAATGCGGCAAAAAATGGCTTGAATATGATTTCCTGGCGTTCTTGAACTTCATTATTCCAGCAAATATTCTCTGATGTTTCCATTCTCTTTGGAGCATCTTTTAATTTAAAAACACAGTGAAAATGTTTTCAAACTAAAAAAGTATTTATAGCAAATTTTTTCTGAGGCTTTGGTTCCGGAAGTAAAACTTGTGATATTTTGAAGTGTAACTGCAACAAATTTCATATAATTAATACGACGCTCTTCATCTATTGGAATTCAAATTCAGAAGCTATAGAAGTGTCAAAAATTGATGCTTTACGATGGCTTTTGTATTTCCTCAATTTACTTCGAATACCTTTCGTAATTAATTATGACTTTAATCGCTCAAGTTGATCCAACTGCGTTGATGTATGAGAATCAAGGAACAAAGAATTTTCCTGCAAAGGTTTTGCTTCAGTTCTGAATACAAGCCAGATTTACGATGGTTTTCTCTTTAAATACAATAACACGAGTTCCGAACACCTTCGTCAATTACGAAGGTAGCGTCTACGTTGAAATCGTAAACGTCATTTACGAACGTTGCAACGCGGTTCAGATTTTATTTTAACCTACGAAGTAGCAGCTTTCAACAAAGCTTTACGAGTTCAAACTTCAATATTACACGAACGCAGAAATGCTCGAATGAAATAGTTATTTGAAATTGTTAGGAGTCTTAAACGCAATCATTTCTTTAGTTGTGCTTGTTCAAGGAAATTGCTTGAAACTATTTGTTAAAGGAAACTTCGAGCTCCAGTTGTGAACCTTCCTCTCGCTGGAACTATGATAATTGTAGCCTATAAAAATTATTGAAACATTTCTACCGTCAAGAATGAAAACTATTCCATCGCCTTCTCAGATTACTTAATCTTTGTACAATCCGAACCATCCAATTCCGTTAAGAAGTCATCCGATTAACGCCAATTCTGCTCTCACCTACAAGGGGACAATTCCGAGCACCGATAAATTATTCGTCCGGCATCAACGTCGATCTGAAGGTTTTCTTTACGACGTTCCCGTCATCTGCGCTCGCATTCCAGTGTCAACTCGCATCCTTCGGCAGAGCAGTCGTGACCCGCAAGTGGGCGGCGCCTCAGCTCGGCCCTGGCGGTCGCTATATAGTCGCCCTCGCCGGTGCTGTCACGACACTTCGACATCGACAGTGGCTCAATCGCGTCATGTTTGCGAAGGTGAGAGCAAAGTGGCGTCGGTTTTGATTGTAAAGTGGCGTCAGTTTGGCCTTAAAGTGACGTCAGTTTTGGCTATAAAGGGATGGGAGTTTTGATTGTAAAGTGCCAGTTTTGATTATAAAGCGACGTCAGATTTGATTATAAAGTGACGTCAGTTTTGATTACTGCTTAGTGTATTATTATCAATATTATTTGTTAATCCATAATTATGTGAAGCATATTAAAAATTCGATTATGGGTAATTTTTAGTTCTAATCTTGATAAGCTCTAGTTTTTCAAAAGAAATCAAGTCTCGAATTCCAAATTTTCAGAGCATGTTATCATTATTAAGAAATCAGTGCAGTGAACAGAAAATGAAAGGTCATAATTTGGAACGTCTGTGTTTCATTCGCTCAACTTCCAAACTTATTTAAATAAACATGTAAGTCAGCAGTCGGGCGTAAACTACGTGGTAGATTGATGTCTTCAAATGAACAAATACAATTGATCAAATGGAAAGTGTTACTTCTGACCTTAATATTTGGTCTGGGACAAACCTTTTTAGAAACCGTTTCATTTTACGAAACCACTGGAATGGCTTTTCAGAAAAATACCCACAGCTAACTTTCGAAAATATGTGCCCGAATTGAGGAGATCTTTGAACTGAATTGGTCCTTGGTAAATGCGTGTTATGGTGGAGGACAGAATGAAAAACTCGCGGCGTTTTCAAAGAAACTCATCGCATTTCCTGCACGTGCCAACCAAGGAAACCACAAACTGGGTCATGTGGGGACCACGGGCGAAAGTATCATATTCGTGGGAAAACGAAATAAAGAAAAAAAGACAAGCAACTGAAAGTTTGAGAGAAGCATAGAAGTGGTGGGGGAGTGGGAATGCAAGAACAAACAAGCAATTGAAAGTTTATGGGAAGGGTGGAAGTGAAAGGGTTCATTACGTCAAGTTTGAAATTACCAAAAAGCATTAGTTTTTTTCAAGCTTCATGATAATAAATGAGTGAGTTAGGTGGAATTTATAATGTTTTAATTTATAAGAAATGTTTTTGGTTCGTTTGAATAGTTTCAAGTGGTGTGAACTAAAATGATTTTTAAAATATACAGGTTGTGAAGAAAATTTAAAAATTCCATCATAGCCCTCATTCGGAGAGGACATCGGAAGCTTTCACTTTGGTTTCATATCCATAGAAGAGAGGAAGAACAAAATTTCAGTAATCGTGTTGTCAAATGGGGAAACCAGTTACTGTATATCCTACATTTTTTTTGCTTTTTCTCATTGCAACTTCATTCCCTCCTGAAATTTGGTTAACTTTGAAGTTTTCGAACATGAAAATCGGTATAGTTTCATGAGAAGTGGTTCAGTCTCGCTTCATTCTTCCGATTCTTTTCATCGTTATCTGGACAGTAGAGTTAGACTCGGTGGTGTGAAGCTTCGAGGGCATTCGTTCTCTCCGACTTACAAGTTCTGCTTTATCATCTGGTGCCTATATTTGGCACTCACATGTCTTCGCGAACAAATTACTAAGTTACGCGCAAAACTGGAGCACATGTCAGAAAAACCTGAGAGATTACATTCAAAAATTACGGTCAGAATTCGAATACTCTTCTGTGAAGATAAATTATACCAGTTTGAGGAAAAATTGAAAAAGGAAAGTGAAACAAAGTAAAAAGGTACCACGAAAGCTACGTCCCGAAACTGGAGCACATGGCATTGAAAATTTGGAAATACATTCCAAATTTATGCTCTGAATCTGAATGTTATTCAGCGAAGAAAAATTATTCTAGTTTATGGAGAATTTGAAAAAGAAAAGTGGAACAAAGAAAAGAGGTGCCACCAATCTCAGACCCCATTAGTTGTGGTCTCAATGAACTTATGTTCGTTGTGTATTTATTTTCAGATGTGAAAGGCGTGCTGAATAGGTCATGGGAACTATGGAAGCCTTAATTAGCATCTTTGGTTGAGGGCATGATCGTACGTGCTGGAGTTTTGCAGTTTCTCTTTGGGGGTCGGCAAATTGTTGTACTCAAGTTTTGAGAGGCAATTGAGGGAAACCTGGTAAATATTCGGCAACTTATTCTTGTCTAATGGACGTTTCTTAGCATGCAGTAGCAGTAGTTCCCATTTCAACAGCTGTTGTTGTTCTGGATCGGAACTTTTCTTTGAGTGATTATATTGTTTTCAAGTGATTAATCTTATGTGCAAAATACGTCTGATTTGATTTTGGAATTATCATACATTTGAAATATGATGAAGCTTATATGCTAAATATGGTTCGTTAAAATTTGGAATTACATTTGAAAGACAAGAAATGTTTCGAAAGTAGATTAATACTATCGAATCTTTCGAGACTCAAAAAAAATTTGAAGCGTCCCAACAAATATCGTGGGCAAATTTTGAAATGCGTATTCATTTAGAAAGCTTCAACATCACCTTTATTTATTCTGGAAGTGTTATAGTATGAGTGACACATTTAATTTGCTCATTTTGAAGTAGGGTAAGTATGAACGGTTTTCATGACACTACTTCACGTCATTGGGATAATTATGACATACGCTAAGGGTATTCATGCGTGATTTTTGACTGCCAGGAATACGGATGGGGCCCATTTTAATACTGCAACTTTCTTGTGTATGATGGTTCACTTCCTGCTATAGAATGGCCACTCAAACAGGCAGATAAATTTGAAGAAAGCGCTCTGTTAATCAGACCTTGTGCTACTCAGGAAAAGTTGAACGGCTGGCGCGTGGAACATGCTAGAACGGCACCGATATTTAGTTTCCATCGCGGTATCACGAGCGGCCATTGAATTTTATAGAAGATTCCAAGTCAGACAATTCCTAATTGCTAAATTCTTTCACTATGCCAGCGCAACCAAAAACATTTCCAAAAATTTTAACATGTCGTCAAAATATTCCCTATAAGTTTAATGTATCGCCAAGATATTCATCAAAAGTTTAATAAGTCATTAAAACGTTCTCCAAAAATTTATATATCACCAATATAAAATTCGAAAACTTAATACCCCGCCAGAATATTCCCAAAAGTTTAATGCGACGCCAAAATATTCAGCAAAAGTTTAATGACCGTCATAATATGTGAAGGAAAGTTACGACGCAGGTTGCCTACTGGCGGTGAAAGGAACAAACTCGCACAAAGGATGACTTTAGAACTTCCCTCTAAAAGGCAACGGCCGCAACGAAAATTTTCTGAGAATATTTTGGTGACTGGGGTATGAAATTATCAATGTCATGGAGCATGAAATGAGATTTTAACCTGCCCATTAGTCAACTTAAAAAGGGCGTGTAATACAGTGATGCGCAATATGATTCGCAGAAACCCTTCTTAGGGTGAAGTTTAACAAAGGGTACCTTCGTAGGGTGAAGTTTACCGTAGGGTACCTTCGTAGGGTGAAGTTTACCGTAGGGTACCTTCGTAGGGTGAAGTTTACCGTAGGGTACCTTCGTAGGGTACCTTCGTAGGGTACCTTCGTAGGGTACCTTCGTAGGGTACCTTCGTAGGGTACCTTCGTAGGGTACCTTCGTAGGGTACCTTCGTAGGGTACCTTCGTAGGGTACCTTCGTAAGGTTTAAGTTTTAGAAGTAATGAGCGTTTAATTCAATGTTACACATGAAGTTTGAAGGTTTGAATGATTCTAATGTATTTCTAGCCAACGAACATTTCATTAACGTAGATTCATCGATGATCATTCGTTATGGTAACTCATCTTAATAATAATAATTATATTTATTGAAATCAACCTAACACAACGGTATTATACTAGACAGAGACATGTAAATACAGGAACAGTCGTATCTTTAACAATCGCTTTAAAATATTTTTAGGAGCCATCACAGCAAAATTCTTTTTTGGATTCTGTTAAAGCTATTGTGTAATACAGTATTTTAGAACTATACTACTGTTTTAGATATGAAGAAAAATTATTTTCAAAAATCGCAAAAACGCGCTCAAAAATTTCAAATCTAAATTCTACAAATCGTGATCAAATGATTTTGTGGTACATTTAAATTCCTCATCGTAATTCTACCTCCTCAACTACCCCAGAATCTCTCTTTAGAATTCCACTCCAGGATTTAACTTCACACATTCACTTCAGCATTTCTCCGTAGTGTTTCACCCCAGTATTTTGCTTCAGCATTTCTTCTCAGTATTTCCCTTCAGTATTTTGCCTCTGGATTCCGCAGCAGCATTTCTCCTTAGCATTTCATCATTTCTCCTTAGCGATTCATTTCATCATTTCTCCTCAGCATTTATTTCATCATTTCTCCTCAGCATTTATTTCATAATTTCAACTTCGCATTTCTCCTCAGCATTTCACTTAAGCAATGCACTTGAGCAATGCTCCTGAATGTACTGCGTGACATACTTTCAGTTGAGAATTTCACAACAATGTTTCAGCGTAGAATTTATCCTTAAAATTTTAAATACTTTGGAGACTTGCAGTTTTCATCCTGGCGTAGAAAAATGATGAATGTGCATCACTCATGGAAAAAATATTGATTGCTGGAGATCTAATCTGTTCACAAATATTCAGTTGAACAAACTCGTAATTATAACGCTTTTATTCATTAAAAAGCGAAACTGAGATTTGATCCTTGTGCTAATAAACTTCTATTATGCAGGACAATATTAAAGAATGCATCTCCTATTACGCTAATTGTTCCTGCAAAAACTTCCATGTTATGGTGTCAAAAAATAATATATTGGGTCACATAATCAACTGGATCGCAAAATTCGATAGATCGCATAATTCACAGATCGCATAATCTACTGGATCGTATAATCCACTGGATCGCAGAATCTACTGAATCGCATAATTCACTGTGTTGCATAATCTACTGTATTGCATAATCTACTGTATTGCATAATCAACTGGATCGCATAATCTACTGGATCGTCTAATTTACAAGATGGTATTGGCTACTGAATCGTGTTTATTTACTGACGGCCTGTTTTTTTACAGCATTGTGAGGTTTCTAATTCTAAATTGGCGTCCCATTTGGCAACTCACTGTGGCGTTGCTCATTGCTAAGTGGCCACGTCAGAGATTAATCAACGTACGCCACCAATTACTTGCTGTCTCCGGGATTAATGAACTTGACGTCACTAATTGCTAAGTGGCGCGTCAATGATTAGTCATAGTACACCTCCAGTTCCTGAGGCACACCTCTTCAGTTTGTTTAAAATGGCTCATTTTGTTTCCAATGTTCATCAGTTTAAAGCAGGTTGTTTCCTAGGAAAAATGACGTCAATAATTGAATGACGCTATCTCTTTCTTCGCCCATTTCGCTTGGTTTGACCGAATTATAAAAATCAAGCATGAGTGAATTGAATTATGATCAATGATAGCGTTGTATTTGGCAATGCATTTTACATGGTTTGTTGTTGAGTGGTGCTAAAAGAACACTTAAAAATTCCATAAAATCAATTTGAAATTTACGTGCAAACAATCTTTAAAGTACTTCAGCACTGTTTGACGATAAACAAATTGTAATTTTCCCTTCAATTTAGAATAAACAAACTGCAACACAAGGTCTCACAAGCCGTAGTTTCATCCATAAACAATATACACGACAACGACAGTTGTTCAAATCCCTCTATCCTTACATAGTAAGCGTCAGCTCCCGTTTCACAAATAAATATTGAAGTGCAGCAATCCCAGACAAACCATGTAGTGGACTAAACTCATCTCGTGAAGTTTCGAAGCAGTCGATTACGTTACCCTCGTAACGAACGACCCAACCGCTCCCGACGTGCTCTTCAAGTTGATAAGAGTCAATCTTGTTCGTATCGAATTTTATTGACAAGCTGCCTCTGATAATTGTTCTGCATCTGCTTCGTTTGATTGTCAACTTCGCGTGACTAATTTCTTTTCAATGCAATTTAAACCTTGTTTCAAGATTTTAACTCCTCCTAACAAATGAATTAACCTTCATTGTGGCAACTGAGATTGATTCAAGAGTTAAATTGACTTATGTTCAGCCTTGCGCAATTTGTTCACTGCTCTAAGCTAAATAAATCACAGCATTATGCCTTAACCCTTTAACGTCAGCATTTTTGCACTCATATTACCGTTGTTACAACCATCAGCATTACACTGGCACGAGGATCGGGTAGTCACCGATATAAGGATGGCGAAGGAATTACTGCCACTCGGCAGTGAACTTAAAAGAACACATTACGGGAGAAATGTAACTAGAATTAAAATATATTGAGCTTATTTTCAAAAGAAGATCAAATCGTCTTTTGGGGAGTTATAGGGTTAGTGGAGTTAAAAAAAACCCTTACGCAATTTTTAAATACTTTTTTCTTGAACGACGAATGAAAGTAAGTGTTGGGGACATTTTATTTCTTTTGATCCCTATTCGCTCTTTTGATATTGTATTTCTAATATTGCCGGCGGCGTTTGGTTATCTTTCAAAGCATGCAGAACCGAGACCAAGGTGCATAGTTGCCTTGATTAAATAGAACTGTTTTGAATGAGCCAATCAAAATGCTCGCGAAGACACGGGAAAGAAGTGTTTTGAAATCCTTTGTTACGGTTGAACGGGCACGAATGTTAAAGAAATGCGGGGCTTTCTAGATGTCATTTAAAACATTGTCATTTTCTTATCAGGGACAACAAGACGTCTTTGTCTGCCAGTTTTCTTGCGGTGTTAGGTGACGGTTTAATAACACGTGCTGCGTCACGATGTAGGGCATGGCTGGGTATTATCTTTTGGCTCGCTTTCTGTCGTTTTTTTGTTATGTATAATGTTAAATTACCCTGGGGCTAATTGGTGGAAAATATTCAATAGTGCTCTCCTGCACTTCAAAAGTCATGTATTGTTTTATCGAAATAGATTTCATTCCTGTTTTGTGTTACAACATCGGCGCATAACGGTAAGAAACAGTTAAGCAATTAAATCCTAATGCTAAAGCAATTAAATGCCTAATGCTAAATCCTAATGCTAAAGCAATTAAATCCTAACGTTTATGCTAGGTGTTACAACATCGGCGTATAACGGTAAGAAACAGTTAAGCAATTCAATCCTAATGCTAAAAATTATTCTTTTTGTTCGTTAAACGAATTAACAAACGAAGAAGCGCTGAAGATGCTTTGGGAAATAGATGTTGTGAAAAGCGCTGGTTGAGACACGGAGTGAGAAACAATAAACTAGTATTGTGTTACGGAGAGTACATTTGATGTTCACACGTTTTCAAGAAAACTTCAAGCACAAATCGAGTGCATTGATGTAAGACGAAATCGATCGCTGTTTGGTAAAGTAGTGTGGATTCTATTGCAGTGTTGAATCTTCAAACTGCAATCTGGCTTCGTTTTCAACGCGCGTGTTAAGTATAGTGTCAATTATATTACAGTATTAAGCCTTTGAACTTCAATCTGGCTTCGTTTTCAAGGCGTGTGTTCAGTATAGCGCCGATTCTATTACAGTATTAAGCCTTTGAACTTCAATCTGGCTTCGTTTTCAAGGCGTGTGTTCAGTATAGCGCCGATTCTACTACAGTATTGAACCTTTGAACTTCAATCTGGCTTCGTTTTCAAGGCGTGTGTTCAGTATAGCGCCGATTCTAATACAGTATTGAACCTTTGAACTTCAATCTGGCTTCGTTTTCAAGGAGTGTGTTCAGTATAGCGCCGATTCTACTACAGTATTGAACCTTTGAACTTCAATCTGGCTTCGTTTTCAAGGCGTGTGTTCAGTATAGCGCCGATTCTACTACAGTATAAAGCCTTTGAACTTCAATCTGGCTTCGTTTTCTACACGCGTGCTCGTCAAAATGGATAATGCTCAAACTCGGAACAGGTGTTCGAATTATAAGCGAGTTTTCATACCAGTCTAACAGAACTCGTTGCTGTCGAACATTTTTCTCGCCGTAATTCGCTTGCTGAAAAGGACGCAAAAAGCCGTAATTACGATGCGTATCGCTTGTGAACTTGACCTGAACACTGAAAGTTTGGGCTCCGTCTTGGATGAGCTGACTTATTGGAGAGGAAATAGCGAACTGTCGCTGTGGAGCAGATTGCTCCAGTACATCTTGACTATTGACTGGCTTCGCACATGCGATTTATCATAAATAGAACCGCTTTCAAAAGTTAGTAAATGGCACTGTGTTGGACATAAATAGCATAGCGTCGAAAAGTTAGTAAATGGCACTGTGTTGGACATAAATAGCATAGCGTCGAAAAGTTAGTAAATGGCACTGTGTTGGACATAAATAGCATAGCGTCGAAAAGTTAGTAAATGACACTGTGTTGGACATAAATAGCATAGTGTCGAAAAGCTAGTAAATGGCACTGTGTTGGACATAAATATCACTGTGTAGGACATAAATATCACTGTGTAGGACATAAATATCACTGTGTAGGACATAAATATCACTGTGTACGACATAAATATCACTGTGTACGACATAAATATCACTGTGTAGGACATAAATATCACTGTGTAGGACATAAATAGCACTGTGTAGGACATAAATATCACTGTGTTGGACATAAATAGCACTGTGTAGGACATAAATATCACTGTGTAGGACATAAATATCACTGTGTAGGACATAAATAGCACTGTGTAGGACATAAATATCACTGTGTAGGACATAAATATCACTGTGTAGGACATAAATATCACTGTGTAGGACATAAATATCACTGTGTAGGACATAAATATCACTGTGTAGGACATAAATATCACTGTGTTGGACATAAATAGCACTGTGTTGCGATGTAAATCGTTTTGTGGTAGCAACCTCAAAATGGCTGTTCATTTAAGTAATATATGCGCTGGCCACTAATTGCATTTAATAGATTTTTCATCTCCGATTTCATAAGTTAAATTCATGAATTCATTACCTGATAATTTCGTCTTTGAGCAATCATTGAGTAATCTACTAATTGTTGAAAGGCTTTGGCCACTGATGATAAAGATTTGTTTTCAATTCGTTTTCTCGTAAGTTGTAAGTTGATATTTATTTAATTTCTCAGCATGAAAACTTAATCTGAGTCTTTAAAGGTTAGTACGCAAACAACCGATTTCCGAAGTGTATATTTTAAGTTTTTATAAAAGTGTTTACAATTATTCAAAACGTATACGTTTTCAGACTATGGGCTAGCATTCAAGTCAATCGTTGCGGGAAATTAGATTAATTTTTGGCTTGTGTCGTTAACCAAAATCATTGTACTGGATGTTATCCATGTATTCTACGAATCATAGAAATATTTGCTACATATTTTCTGATTTATTGAGTATTCAAATGAGATTATTAAGGTCAAGCCCTAAAGTATTACTTCATTTGTATATAAACTTATTTTGCAGGTTTTAGTGTTCGTATGCCTTTCGGGGCTTGGAGCCGCCATGCCTGATAAAAGGCAGGATCCTGCAGGATATCAGCTGCAGGAGCCTGCAGGATACCAGGTGCAGGAGCCTGCAGGATACCAGGTGCAGGAGCCTGCAGGATACCAGGTGCAGGAGCCTGCAGGATACCAGGTGCAGACGCAGCAGGCATACCAACCTCCCACCTACACTCCCATTCGACAACCGAGCTACGAGGTAACCGCAACCGAAGGCTAAGGAATAGTGCACGTTTGAATTGTTAAATTGATGTTCAATATTCAACTCAAATGTAAAATCAAAAGTTGGAAGCCATTTTAGAGACCAAACATTAAATAGGTCCATTAAATGCCATTAATTTGAAAAGATTGGTAAAAATTTTCAAACGACTCTTCGATTGGTCATTTCGCACCAGGAAGGATTTTAGCACCGCCCATCGTTGTGTCGTATCTTAAGCACATGTTAATTATCTATATTAAAATCACAAGTCTTTAAATGTTACTCATGTGTCCTAACGTAGTTGTCCGGTTTTACATCATTGCAAAACTGAATCGTAACAATTGTAGCGGTGTTTATTTGTTATATGTGTGAACGGGATATACCTCAGGAGCACATGTGCTTGAAATTCAGCTCCATACATCCATGAAGTTATTTTCCACGCTCCAAAAGCCAAAAGTTCAAATGAAATGCAAAACAGGTCTACATGTTCGAATTTAAAAGGGAGGGATGAGAAATCAAATTAGAAAATAAATATATTTTTAACTCTTTTTCATACGAATAATGGACAACGCACACTCCTACTCTCTCCGACCTTGAGCAATGCTCCGTTAAATTTCAGGTGCAGTTTTTCGTTCAACAGTGGGCCAAATTAACCCCTTCCCCGGCAGAAACGTGTATACACGTCTTCACAAAATGTTATTTTTTTAGTCGTCGACGAATATACTCGTCTAAAATTTTACCTTCAAAAACCACCTACACACGTATATACTCGTCGATTTTAAGCCTTTGTAAGCCATTATATGTGTGAAACGAGTGTTCTCGTCAAATCTTACTCCTGGCAAAGGCGATAGGGTAGAACTGTGGGATTTCAAGGACATTGTTACTAGACTTGCTTCAACAGCCATTGTCGTCGGATGGGTGTTGTTTGCATCCACATTTGCATTAATTTTTTTTGTAGCATTTTCAAGTGTTACAAACTAAATGTCTAGTTCAATTGAAGATAGTGAATATGAACCTTCCCTCACAAGCTTGAATACTTCTGATAATTCTGCCAGTTCATCAGACAATGACTATTTCTCGACAAGTGAGGTTCTACTAAATAGAACCAAAATAAAAAAATTAGTCTGAAAAAGTAACGTTTTTAACAAAAAAAATTGGCGTTTAAAAAAGGTTTGAATTTTGTCTTGAACATTAGGTACTGAAAAGAGTTCATCGCTTCACCATCTAATTGAAAGAAGTAGATTCATGTTAAATTAGTGAATAAACAGAAATTATTTTTCCAAATCAGAACGTGAGGTGATACTTGACAACATTTCTAGAAACGCCAGGCAATTCATTTTCTCCAATAACATTAAGAAGCTCAATGAAATTATTGCTATTCAATAAAATCAAGTACTCCATTTGAATTATTGTTCATCAATGACACGTGTTACAAATATTTCTTTTCATTCAGGAGGGAATGCCATTCAAATATTCTTACACGGTCTTGGACAAGTACACGGGCACGGACTTCGGCCACGACACCAACTCTGACGGCAAAATAACGACGGGCAAATACAGGGTGTTGCTACCTGACGGCCGCACCCAGGTCGTCAAATACATCGCCGACCACCACAAAGGTTACCAAGCCGAAGTGGAGTACGAGGGAGAAGCCCGGCCCTACGAGCCCCAGCCATCCTACACTCCTCCACAGCAGTCATACCAAGCTCCTCAGCAAACTTACCAAGCTCCTGAGCAGGAATACCAAGCACCCCAACAGACCTATCAAGCACCCCAACAAACCTACCAAGCTCCTGAGCAGGAATACCAAGCACCCCAACAAACGTATCAAGCACCTCAACAAACTTACCAGGCCCCACAACAAACTTACCAAGCTCCTGAGCAGGCGTACCAAGCACCTACAGTAAAGGATACTTACAAGGCTCCTGAGTCTAGAGAAAGCCATGAAGCCCCTGAACCTCAACAGTCATACAAGGCACCAGAACCCACACAAGCTTATGAGGCTCCTAAACAGACTTACAAGGCACCAGAACCCACGCAAACTTACGAAGCACCTAAACAGACTTACAAGGCACCAGAACCCACACAGATTTATGAAGCTCTTAAACAGACTTACAAGGCACCAAAACCCACACAAACTTACGAAGCTCCTAAACAGACTTACAAGGCACCAGAACCCACACAGACTTATGAAGCTCCTAAACAGACTTACAAGGCACCAGTACCCACACAAACTTACGAAGCACCTAAACAGACTTACAAGGCACCAGAACCCACACAAACTTACGAAGCACCTAAACAGACTTACAAGGCACCAGAACCCACACAAACTTACGAAGCACCTAAACAGACTTACAAGGCACCAGAACCCACACGAGCGTATGAAGCTCCGCGACAAACATATGAAGCTCCTAAATCTGAAGAAACATATGACGCTCCCAAGCCTCAACGGACCTACGAAGCTCCTAAACTGCAACGAACCTACGAACAACCGAAAGTTCAACGAACCTACGAAGCTCCCAAGCCTCAACGAACTTACGAAGCACCAAAGCCTGAACAAACCTACGAAGCTCCGAACGTTCAGCAGACTTATCAAGCTCCCAAATCTGAAGAAAAGTACGAAGCTCCAAAACTTCAACAAACCTATGGCACGCCGGCGCTTCAGCAAACTTATCAAGCTCCAGAATCTGAAGAAAAGTACGAAGCTCCTAAGCTTCAACAAACCTATGGTACGCCTGCGCTTCAGCCAACTTATCAAGCTCCAGAATCTGAAGAAAAGTACGAAGCTCCTAAGCTTCAACAAACCTATGGCACGCCTACGCTTCAGCAAACTTATCAAGCTCCAGAATCTGAAGAAAAGTACGAAGCTCCTAAGCTTCAACAAACCTATGGACCTCCAAAACTTCAAAACAATTATCAAGCCCCCAAAGCTAAAGAAAGCTATGAAGCTCCAGAAGTTCAACAGCTATTTGCAGTGCCAATAGTGCGAAATGCATACCAAGCTCCAAAGCTTCAGCAGACTTACGGACCCCCAAGAGTACAGAATACGTACGAAGCTCCGGAGTCAGAAGAGAAGTATGAAGCGCCAAAACTGCAACAAACTTACGGACCACCTCAAGTTCAGAACACTTATCAAGCTCCGGAATCAGAAGAGAAATACGAAGCGCCCAAGATTCAACAGACTTACGGACCCCCAAAAGTGCAGAATACGTACCAAGCACCGGAGTCAGAAGAGAAGTATGAAGCGCCAAAACTACAACAAACTTACGGACCACCTCAGATTCAGAACACTTATCAAGCCCCGGAATCTACCGAACAATACGAAGCGCCAAAGATTCAACAGACTTACGGGCCACCAAGAGTTCAGAATACCTATGAGGCTCCTGAATCCGAAGAGAGGTACCAACCCCCAAATCCGACTTATGCAGCACCATCGGTAACGTACGGAGTACCGGACCGATCTGACGAAAATGATTCTCCAAGAGGGAGCTTCCAATCCATCAGTAATTCATACGAGGCTCCGGACCGCAGCTTCGAGGCTCCCAGTAACGTCTATGGGCCTCCTCGCCAGTCATACCTGCCTCCAAGCTGGCCATGAAGACGCTCTTGTTTTGGGAAAGTATATTTCACTGTGTCATGTAAGGTTTTTTCTCATCTCAAGTAAATTATTTATTCATTTCTCTCATTTGGTCTTTGATAATCAATCCTGGAATATTGTGGCTCGTAGCCGTAAAGGATTTTGTGTTATTGCTGAGCACGTAAGGTTTAAAAATCAAATGTAAATTGGAAAAAATAGGTTGAGCAAGTGACGGAAGAAGTTGGCGAACACGCACAGTAATCCTTGTAAGCTGCGTCTGACAAGTTCTTTCACCTTTGATATCATGTCTACATGAGTGCATTTCATATCCCCTTTCGTTTGATTCAGTTTCGCCAAAATATCTGAAATTTATGATTACTAGGCAAGAAAGAACATAACCTTAGCTTATTTCGAGAGCGCTAACTAAGTATTAATATAGAGTTATGATTGTTTTTTCAAAGACTAATAACAGAATAAACAATGAACACATTGGTTTGATGTTGATGTTATGATGCTTTGAGAACATGGTTTGAAAAAATCATAAATGATAGAATGGAAGGAATCAGACGAGTAGATGCAGGACAGTGAACTTTTTGGAATTCCAATTAGTTCGCCTAAATTTCATAAACGAAAAAATTTGAAAGACTTACACGGCTAATAATGTACTTTTAAAGAGACTTAGAGAATCTCCCTCAAGAACGGTTTTTAACTTCTGCCATATTTGAGACAACATGGAAAGTTTCAAAGAAATCGAAGGAATTGTCTTTTGACGTATAGTCGTACTTGATATTACGCGCAATTCACCGCCGCAACTTTTAAGATTCAAAGCATCGACACAAAAATATGTTTTCCGGAGGTCCAATAACGAGCAAAGTGAATTGAGAGTGGCAGACTGTTGGAAACATCAGCAAAATTAAACATTTGTCGAATAACAGCAATATGCTTTTACCTTCAGAGCAAAATTACAAAATTGACTTGAATGTGATGTATAGTTTTACATCTCTCTGTATTTTACGAATCGAGTTCGTTTTTTCATACTTAATTTGAGATCACTTTATCGAGCTTTTAAGAATTTGTGTTAAACTGACAGTTTTTTAAAAACCCTACTTGATACAAATGACGTTAAATTTTAAGAATTTGTGTTAAACTGACAGTTTTTTAAAAACCCTACTTGATACAAATGACGTTAAATTTTAAGAATTTGTGTTAAACTGACAGTTTTTTAAAAACCCTACTTGATACAAATGACGGTAAAATCATTTGTGCGCCTCCCAAAATACACCTGGGTTCATTACCTCTCAGGATTGTTTTATTGATATCATGTCCGTGAACAAGAATTCCAAAACCACAATGCAAAACGAAGAATTCAACTTAGCAAATTCCAAACTAAGATCATGAAAAATTTGAAATTGCAAAGGAAATCAGGCGAGAAAAATGTTCGCTTTAAAGCTAGTATAAGAAATTCAAATTTTCTTTTACGAGCAGTAATTTCCAAAGTGCTCATTTACGATAGCATCTCGCAAATTTCGTGTGGAGAATTAAACGTTGACCTTTCACTTTAACCTCTCGAAGGGTATTGGAAAATAAAATTGATTTAGGTTAGTTAGATTCGTTAGGTTCGTCTATCGTATGCCACGAGGACTGGTGCCCCTGGGGGAGATATTGTTAGGTACCTCTGCTGTATATAGGTTTTTAGGACTACTCTCAGTTTTCTTACAATCTTAGTTATCTTCTCTTTGCCCTTTCTTTTTCTTTCTTCCTAATTTGCTATTTCTAGGCGAAAGATATGCTGTGTGAAAACACACCTATTGCATCTATTCCAAGTTTTCGTTAGTTCATACGAAATGGACCATTTCTTTTCCCTTGCAGAAACGTCTTTGCAACAGAAACGAAGCCCTAAACTAACTACTATACTACATACTCCCATTGACGGCAAAATGGCTTAGACAATAGAGCACACAGTTGATTTGAAATGAAATATTTCCGATTCCCGCCCCTTCAGTAATAGTTACCAAATTATTTTACGACTAATCCACTGATCTGCAGTAAAATGCACCAATAAGAATGGAGAGGAGTTTGAGAAAACAGCGATTTGGCTCAGGTGTCGAAAACAGTAGCAATTTCTACCAGGAGCTTCGCATAAACCAGACCGAAACGAAGAGATGATCCAAAGAGAAGAGTTGGAAGACAGCGTAAGTGAGCGTTGAGCTCAACATTACGGTAACAGAACACCAAGGACATACCCGAGTAAGCTGGACATCTTTTTGTTTTATTGCAGCTCTGTTTTTGAAACTCTGTACATGTACAGAAAACGTGATTTCAAAACTTTTTGCATCAAGCATTTTTTGATTTGTCGCATAGAAAATGAGTTATATAAAGAAAACGATTTTTTTCGGTTTTTTAAAATGCATCTTCTTCAATTTTGAAGCTACAGTGATGTGTTTTATTTTTGCATTCGATTCTACATTCTACATTTCATTTTGTAAAACATCAAGAATTAGAGTTTGTATTTCGCTTTTGTTTTTGAGTTATCTAACTATTTTTGAGAAAGTAAAAAATTTTTTGCTTTCAAAAACAGTTGGGTAACTCGAAAACGTTAGCAAATTTCAAAATTCTAATTCTAAATTATTTTAGAACTTAATATATGAAATCGAATGCAAAAAAAAACCCTTCCTTCAGCTTCAAAATTGAGGGAGGAGATACAGAAAGAAGTGTGGTTTTTAACTTTTCAGTAGAGCCTCTCAACAATGGCAACTCATGTCTGGCACTGCATGCCCGCGTGCTGGCACACTATTATCCACTCGAAAGGTGGAGGTTTCACCAGGCGCCACCTGACTCTTTGTAGTGCAGTTTGACTAGTTTTCTGTTCCTGCAGTTGTTTAAATTCCCAAGAGGCATAGCTGTTAGAGGGACCTGGCTTCGCTGGAACACGGCGCTTCTTAGACGTACGCTTCAACAGTGAAGATTCTCTTACGCAGTCCCTTACGTGGACGAACCGCTAGTAGCTCGCGAGCCGCGCAATGAATACCACTACTCTAGATGGTTATAACCAAACTGAACACCAGGTCTGCCCATATTTTTTCTGCTGGTCTTCCCAAAACCTCCATGAGAGCGTCCCATAAATTATTAATACGTGCCAAATCTATTTACCTATCAATAACAACGTAAAATTCAAAGGCTCTACATTATTTTTCAGTTAGAATGAAGCTTCTTTCTCTTCTTCTTCTTTCTTAGAGTACCAATGTTTTTATTCAATCGTTTACTAAGCTCCCGTGGGGGCTTCCATTTTGTTCAATCTATGTCCTATAACGTAAATATCGCTTTAACGCATTCAGTATTGCCGTATTTAATGAACTACCGTGACAGTAAATCAGGCGAGGAATAAACAACTGCAAACGAACGGAAACACAACCAAGAAGCTACGAGTGCAGAACAAATAAAACATACTCCTCACTCAAATGCTCGTCAATCTGAGTCAACGAAACGACATCACAGATAAGTAATTTTAACAAATTACAAAACTAACATAGCATTGAAATTTTCAACTCTGTATTTTCATATCTAATGTACACACAAAAATTTAGACAGTAGAAAAGCAGCGTTACACTGGCGACGATAAGACGAGTTCTAAACTTCTAACTGGTATCAAACGCGTGTGTGACATCGAAGGCTCACACATTCCGTTTAATTTAGCTCTCATTTATATGAAAAGTTTTTAACTGCGAAAAATGAGGCTAATATTTCTTGTTAGGTCACAATTTATTTCATAAATTCTAAAAATCTTAAACACGTACCAAAATTTGGCGCTTTAGGCTACCGTCGTACCAAATGTACGATAAAGTGACATTGGAGCAGATCGTAACAAATTTCACGAACGTACCAATTTCGCTAGCCCTGAAGTGAACACTATCAGGTACAGCTCTCAATTACTTGATAGATAAGTCTCAAAAACCCGAATTTTTATCGGAAAATTCCATAGAAGAAAAAGTTTTTATTTGGCCATTTCCGACTTGGTGTGCAATTTTGCACCTCTTGTTCTGAAACACTCTATATTGTTAGATAACAAGAGGAATTCGAACTAACATCATTTTTCATGTTCACGCGTTGGACAATTATTATTCGATCAGTCTAGAGAACACTTAAAAGCTATCGAGGTTCGTTTTTACACACTTCTCTACAGTACGCACAACAAAGCAAGGGGCGTTTAAGCCAGATCTTCTAAATTTCAAGAATTTAAAATTTTTTTTAAATCGATTAAAAAATACTAAAGGATACTAAATAACTTTATAGCAATTTTTTAAATTATAAATAAATTGTTTAAATTGTTTGAATTTAGATGATTTGGCTTAAGTGTACTCTAGACTGATAGAATAATAATTGTCCAACGTGTGAACATGAAGCATGATGTCAATTTGAATTCCTCGTATTATCTAACAATACAGAGTGTTTTAAAATGAAATTGTTCAATAATGCTTCCATAGGATGCCCTAGAACTCTCCAAACTAAGTCGCGCCCGCAAAAAATTATATCTCAGACTGTTCATAGTTGTAGTTCCAAGAAATTGTGATAATCTTAAATTTCTTTTTTAAATTTTTTTTAAATTGGTTAGTAGGATGTGTGGACGCATAAAGCCTGCCTAATGTAGAAGTGATTAATCTGATATTTATACCAGTACTAATATATAAATATAACATTTAACCGAACACTCCTTGGTGCGTACTGTTAGGGATGCTAAAATGAGCGTCAAGTTCATTAAAACTTTTGCTCTACAGGCACTTATATTCAAAGAATAATTTCATCGAGACATAATTTGGGTCATGCAATGTTAGCAAATTGTTTTGTTGATTTTTTAAAACTTTGCTCCTATGAAAACACATCATCCGTGTCACTCAGTCCCAAAACAAGTTAAAGTTCAGATTACGTGTCCGGCCTCCTTGGCTCTTAAACACAATCAGAGACATGATATAGGTACACCTCTAAGCAAACTTTTTATAGTAGACAAAGTACGGCTTTCTTTATGGGTAACTATTCTGTTCTCGAGTTCAAATGAAATATTCAAGTTCTGGTTTTGTATCAGGCAGAATTGATGCTTCCTTTTTAGCATAAAATTCGAAAAACGCAGAAATTGAGCAATTGTGATTTTTTTTGTTTTGCAAAAAATTTAGGTTTGAGGCATAGGTATTTTCAGTCATCTAACCTACCAGTTTATATATGCGAGTACTATCAACACTATTTTTCTTTTGAACTTTAATTAACAATTGATATGGCTATTAAAATACCTATGCATGTTTAAAAACTAAAGCCCTTCATGTAAAGAGATTAAAAAAAAACTATGTTACTCGTTTCATGCACCAACTTTATTGGAAATAAACTGTTTTTTCTTCTCTCTATTTGTCAAAAAACTTTAGTTTTTTACACAACGTGCTTTTGAATAGCTGGTTTGTGTAGGCAAACTTACGATTCATTTTCACAACCAATGATCAATATCGTCAATATTTATATAAAGAATATAACGAGTCGTAAAACAAATTGGAATTCTACATCAAGCATAATTTAGGTAAAATGGAAATGCCCTTTAATTTAAACCTTAAATCCCATACGAACTTTAGCTCTTACAAGCAAGGTTGTATTAAATTTGAACCCTCATTAAGCATAAGTTTCGTTAAGCTTCGATCGATCAAAGAATAGTTTACCTGTTAGCAGTGAATAATGAATTAACGCTGCAGTTAAATGGCACACTATTATTACTTCAGCAGTTGGTTCACATTCAGCTAATACTAAGACTGCACCTGTAAATAAAGTTGACCTCACAAAAGATAAGCTATTCTTCTGCAGGTTAGATACGTACTGGCTGTAATTTATCAGAAAATAAATGATCAATTCAGTTCACTTGATTTCATTGAAAGACTAGCACTCTTCCTACGGTTATATAACTGACCGTAAACCTTAAGACTATGTATAATCGACCAGGTTTGTGCAGTTGACTTCACTTGTGTATTTCTCCATCAGGTACGTGGTTGGCTGCAAACCTAAAGACTGTAACTGAGGAGGCCGGTACAGTTGACTTCACTTGTGCAAGGCGCGTGGACCGACAGGAACCGAACTCTTCATAAAACAGACGAAAGAAGAAGAAGAAGAAGACTTCACCTGTGGATTTCTCCAGCAGCTAGGGGGTCGGGTGAAATATAAAAACTATAACTAACCAGCTTTGTACAGTTATTCATTTGTGTATTTCTCCAGTAACTAAGTGGTTTGCTGTAAACATAAAGACAATAACAAACAAGAGGTTTGTACAGTTGACCTCTCCTGTTTATTTCTCCAGCAGATACGTGGTTGGCAGAAAATATTGTAACTGACCAGGGGCTTGTACAGTTCACTTCTCTTGTGTATTTCTCCAGCGGCTACGTGGTTGGCAGTAAATATTGTAACTGACCAGAAGTTTGTGGAGTTGACCTCACACAAAAAGCGCAGTAACCTTCACAGAGCTTGGAGAGCTCCTCAACAGTTTAGGACGCACCCTCCTCTTTAGTTTAATTCGGTGCAGCCTGGAAGATCTCGTACGTGCAGCAAGGTCAGTGGTAAAAAACTGGGCGACATCGCCCGGAGAATACTTCTTACCTCGAAGATTCAGAGAGAGACTTCGTTTTGTTTAATCTTCCCTTACTTGCGATGATGTATTGTTTAGCCCTTTGACTGGTTTCATGAGGTTAGCCATAGGTTATTTGCGTGCAGGTGGTCTAGTTAGTTTCGTTTCAAAGCGACTTTAGGATGCTGGTATGCTGGAAGGGTCAGCAAAAGCCATCATTTGGGTTGGCTGTTGAAATGGAATAATGCTTGGCTCTGGTAAAATAATAGAACATAGTTTTTGGAATAGTTGATTTACTTTTTTTCTCTGCGCCCTTCTGAAGGGGGTGCACGTTTGTAATATACGAAGTACTTTGTTGTACAAAGAAATGTTAAATTAACACGTTGAATGCGATTGGTTAAAGTGAAGTTTAATATTCAATTCTAATTTGAAGCCAATTGTTTAACGTAATTTCGGAAATAGCAAACATCAACTGGATTGTGCCTTCAAATGGCTTTGATTAAGTTTTTATGGGAATTGAGTTTGCGACTACTGGTCGGTCAATGACATTATGAAAATTTCCTCCGTGTACACCGGCGACTCACGTTACGGTCAAGTGTTGGGAGAGGTGAAAAGGCACTCACTCGCTCACTGCGTTTCTTTGTATTTCGCCCTTAACGGCCCCTCGAACCATATTTGGCACATTGGTGCTTGTGGGTTATCTGTCACCATTTTTTTGGGTTTACTAAACGACAGCTTCCTTTTCAGTTCTTGGAAGGTCCAAGAGATTCATTTTGGCCTGAAACAAAATAAAAATTAAAAATGATAAAAATTAATAATAATTTAATTAACGGCTAACCTAACTTAACCTAACCTTAACATCAAAAGGAAACCGTAAATTGAAAGTGATGACAGATAACCTAAAAGTACCGGCACATTTAGTAAGAATGCTAACACAGGTTATTTCTTCTCGAATTTGTGCCCTAATGTAATTTTTGAAGCTCTCTGCCGGACGGCAGTTCCGTCCTCATTCTGATGTTGGTCATAACCTGACGCCAGCGTCAGTCTAATGACGGTGGTTGTGATGTTGGTCATAACCTGACGCCAGCGTCAGTCTAATGACGGTGGTTGTGATGTTGGGAATTTGAGTAAAATAAATCTGGGCCGTTTAGGATTAGGTGAAATGTTATGTTTGATTCATAAGTATGATTCATAAAATCCTGAAAATATAATGTGGAACATAGGAATCGTATAGTGTAATTTTAGAAGAAATCTTTGTAGTTTTACCTAATTTAATACCTCAAGAATAAGTTGATATGGTTGTAATATTTCAACAAGAAATAACCATTTTTTATTTCAAGATTTAATTACAAGCATTTATAGTTTTGCGGGTCGGGTACATGAATAAAGTCAATATTCACCTGTGAAGAGAAATAGCATTGTGAGTTAAATTGAGGGCGACATATATTGCAGTAACTCAATAGAACTAAGGTAACATTAAAATATTATTTGAATTTGTAATCTACGAAAAATTATGGGTATATAAGATGCTAAAAAATGAGTTGTGGTTTTCTATCATATAATGAAGTAGTTATGTTTTTACTAGACAACTAAGCAATTTGAAAAGAATTAATTAGTTAAGTTGAAGAACAGTGCGGCAAACTCAACTAAGAATAAAACGAAGGTGACATCAAAATATTAGATGAATTTGTTATCTACGAAAAATTATAATTATTATAATTTTAATTATAAAATTATAATTATAATTATAAAATTATAATTAAAATTTTAAAATTATAATTATAATTATAAAATTATAATTATTGATAATAATTAATAATTATTTTATAATTATAAATTATAAAATTATAAGATGCTAAAAAATTAGTTATGGTATTTCTATGACATAATGAAGTAGTTAAGTTTTTCTAGACAACTAAGTAATTTGGGAAGTATTAATGAGTTGAGTTCAATAACTGAGCGGGGTTAAGGAGACACGTTTTACTGGAAATTTTGATTACGATAAACTAGTGGAAAACGATCAGATATTCGCACGGAATTTCTTCAAGGTGAGAAATTAATCGATTGCTAATCAATTGTCACACACTTCGTTTACAAAAAAATTTCTTTGTTTGTGAGGAATTTCATGGAATGCAGAAAACACACCTCTAGTGAAAATGTTTAAATAATTTCATTTTTTAAATGAGCTTCGCTGTCCCGTTGGCAATCACTAAATTTGTGAACATGAACTAATATAGAAGGCAGGCAGTGGAAAAAAAATTCCCTTCTAAAAAAATTTAAAAAACGACCAATCTTAGGCGCAAAACTGCAACAGCTCAGCTTGCAAGACGCCTTCTCGTGCCTCGTAAATTGGCACCGCAGGCGATCCCTCAAATAGGGCATGAAGGCCCTGAAAAGTAGAGGTCAGTCTGCGAGAGAATCCGGCTCGTTCCAGAGACCTTGTAGACGTGGGTCATCCCCGCTCTTTCTCGACCTGCTTAATTGGAACCTAGGCCTTACCCACGCTCCCTGCTCCAATTGTGCGGGCTGATGTAAAAATGCTGGGTAGCTAAGGTTAGGTCAGGCTAGGCTATTTTAGCTTGTGCACAGTACAATAAGGTTTGCGTTTGTTTAGGCTCATAAGCCTCAAATTGCATAGCATATCAATTATGTCACAACCGTTCTTTAAAATAAATTTTAGCAGACGATGTAAAATATTGTAGTTCAATTACATTATTCACACTTCTCAGAAAGTATAGGAAAGTATTCGCCCATTGAGGTAAGTTTTTTAATTCGGTTTTATTTTCCACGCAACCCAACTAATCGTAGCAGCCGTGACAACGTAGTCAGCAAGTAGAAAATTTTGCGGCCACATTTTTTTACTACATTGAATTTCTGACACTGTCCTGCTCTGGTGAAACATCTCATCACTCTTTCTCTTCCAAAGTGTTGCACAGTAAGCGGTTGGTTTGATTAGATTCATAAGTAGAAGAATAGTGTAATCGACTTGAGTGCTCGAATACATTTTTATCTGTAAGAAATATGAAAAATACAATTGCACGATATCATTTTACCTCGTTATATAATATTTTTTTAAAAAGGTCGCGGAACAGATGAAACGTCCTTCATTTATACAGGTACATGGATGAGCAATTTACCTATTGGAACACAAATGGCTCTATACGCAGGGAATGTGTTAAACATGGACTTCTCTACATGTATATGTACATCCATTTCTTCAAGCGGCCAAGACTCATGGGTTCACCATGTTCAAAGAAAATTAATCAAATTCATCGAAACATGAAAAAATTTCTAGTTTTCAGTAGCTCCTTTCTCATAGTCATTTACCAACTTGAATTATTTCTCAAAATTTGTCAGTAACTCTAAGATGAATTCATTGTCGTGACACAATTTGCAGCGGCTCTTTAGTGCCAGCGATCCCATGGGGAAGATGTGAGGTTCTGAGCTGAAGATTAGATAGGGCTTCCTCGTGATGAAATAGGATCGTTTTTTTTGTAACGGATCACAATTCTTCGATTCTCTGATTTCCTTTGTATCCATCCGCGCCCATAATTACTTGCTTCTAAACTTTGATTTTGTTTCATGAACTTGTTTTAATCTTGCTGATTCTATTCTCAGGATGTAGTGACACATCTTGTGCATTGAGTCCCTTTTACTTCAATTCCGTCCCAAATGGTGCTTTCTTCCTTCTTTCGGGAAGAGTTTTTTATGATTAAGGAGGCTGAAATCAACTCACATATAATGTAGTCTAATCTTCAGGCAAAAATTAGCGCTACAAGATGATCAGAAAGTCTTTGATGATTAAGGTCACTGTTCACTGGACTTTTACTTTCTTGAAAATAGATAATTATTTCAATATCCCAAAGCTCGAATTTTTTTCCTATGAAAAGAAATATTGAAAGGATGCTTCTTACTTCGCTCAAATGAGGCCCGCTTGGAGTGAGGATCATCAGAATGGCCTCCACACGTTCCTGATTTTTAGCCTGATTTAGCAGCGTAATTCCTTTTTTTTAGCTTGATAATTCATAAATCGAACTAACGAGGGCACTGCGCACTTCATTGCCATCTCCTGCGAAAAGAGAAAATTAAGGTCAACCGCTGCTGCATTTGTCGACAAAATTATTGAGAGCAAAGTCGTCTACAAACTTTTCACCGTCAAATTTTTTCAATCTGGGAGATTTCCATTCTTATCTAAAACCTTTCGTGGATTGAACCTGGACGGACACTGTGTTTTTCGTTATCTCCATATTAACAGGAGAAAGTTAAGGGAAGAGATTACTGCAATTGTAGATAAACTCGAACATAGAGGCCTCTAAAAACCTTTTATTATCAAAGTTACGTATTTAAAAACCGCTCAAAATTAGGTTAAACAATTTGTTAACGTTAAGCTATCAAATTAATATTTTTTGTGACCAGTTTGCGACCTAAAATGAGAATACTCATAAAATACTCTTAGTGTCAACTTGAATAATGTAAGAGATGTAACAAAGAAAAGATTTCAATCAACGTTCGATACGAATCTCAATTTTCGAATTGAGGCTTTTTTAGTCCAACTAAATTATCGTGAGCGTTAAAAATTTTCGTCATACCAGAAGAGGAAGTTGTAAAACGTCCGCTCTCTAAAGATGCTAATGTGTAAGTGCTCATTTATACGCACTTTTTAAGGGGAAATTTCGCTCAACTCTTAAGAAAACGGAGTCCTCGGGCAAAATCATTTATAAGAGTAAACTTTTAAATACGACAACAATATTTACGCCAGATTATTTTGGGTGTGAATGCAAGTAAATAGAAGCTGCACAGAAGTGTATTTGGTAACAACAGTTAGTTGTTAGTGTATTAATTAAGGATTGAATTGACGTATTTGATATTATAAATAACATAGGATCGTTGATATTCCCGCCCACACGGTTACATGTTGCAATAGCTTTATGAGCGAAAATTCCGGTTTTCCTTATCAGATCTGAATGTATTGATATCTTATTTTATTCGAAGCTCCGAGAATCATGCGGTACCACGCGCAGCTTTAAAAAACTTCAGAAAATGGCTTTTAAGTTTATCGACTGTGAAGCCCGTGAATCTCAGCAAGACTTACATTGATTTTTGACCATTTTGCTACTATCTTTCTGTACTTAAGACTCCCTCCTTAGACAGTGGATGGTTTGGGGATGATGGTGGTGTACATAACTTGTTTTTGCTATATATAGCATTTCGTACCGTGTGATTATAGCGGTTTTAATTACGGTTTGCAATTTATGGCATTTAATTGGTACCGAATGATTATAGGGGCCTCAATTTTTATGGATTTCTATTTATGACTCTTGGTACCACAGGATTCTAGAAGCCTCAATTGTGGTTTTCTATAAATGGCTCTTGGCACTGTATGATTCTAGGGCCTTCATATACTACTCGCATATATCCTAAACTTTTATATGAAGGGACAGAGCTTGACTGCGATCAAGGAGGAATTATTGGTAGAATCTTGAAATTGTAATGGTGATATTTTGGAAACATTCATTTTAAACAATACTGTTCATGTGGACGAAGGTGAGTATAATTCTGTCAGTTTTATAATTATTTCTCTGGATATTGATTTAATTTTTATTAATGTCATATTGATATCCTAATTAATAAAGCATATTGAGGTCTTAATGTTTCACCTTGGTTAAAATACTGTTTACCATATATGTTTCTTTATTATTTATTTTCGTGTTGGTATGAAACCGTTTTTCTTCTATTTGTTTTAATTGTTATTATCCTTAATTAACGCACGCAGATTTGCAAGTAAATTGTCATTCGTAATCCGCAGCAATATTCATATGTTCCATTTATTCTCTTTAACATTACTATATAGGAAATAATTTTTACAGAATCCTTTCTTTGTGGGAGATTGTTTTAACAAAATAAGGTTTACAATTCACGACAAAATATTTTCTCGTGAAGTCAGTTTTACGGTTTTTCTTTTAATTTTGCATATTACTGGAACAAATCTCACTGAAGGATAGGAAATTCCAAAGACTGGAGCACGCTGACGTTTACGATACCCCGAAAAAAAGCAGAGTTGACCAACGTCTGACGTGGCCGTGAAAATTTTCCTTTAAAGATCAAGGTTCCTCAGCAGCGTCTGTCGAATTGGGTGCGGGCGGACAAAGAGCGAGTCAATTCTCGGTATCGGTAGCATGATTGAGAGCAGAAAACTAAACTGAGGGAGCTAGTAGCAGTTGGAATTAATAAAGGAAATTTATTGAAAGGTGATTGTATATGAACAATTCGGCATAGGTGCCATGATGGAAAATGAATTAGTGGCTCAATGGTTATGTCATTCATTTTTGCAGGTGGGTTCGTTTGGGCATAATTGGGCGTTGTTATTGGCAACGATGATATTGTACACTGTTAGATATAGAATGTATTTTCGAGTCTTATGTACAGCAATGCACAAGGAACTGGTAATTGTATTGGAGCATTCTTACTAGAGATGTCCATTCGAAAATTAACAACAGAAGTGTCAAATATCGCACGGGCATTACTTTTAACACTCTGACTTCGACGTGAGCCACTGGTGTATACGGAGGGAATTTTCATAGTCACAAACTCAATTTTCACAAATAATTAATGAAAACTACATGAAGGCACGGTCCAGTTAACGCTTCCTATTTTCAACACTCTTTTCTAAAGCTGACTTCAAATTTGAGTTGAATATTGGACTTCAGTTTTACCTGACGCAGTCAAAGCGTTAAAGGAGAAATCCGTATCGGTTTTATAAAGAAGAAAATTTCCCTTTCAAGGGCCGTATTTTCAATTGTCTAAGCTGGCGGCCACTCAGCTTAGCTTTCTGAGGCGCCTCTATTTTCGTGAACATTCTCACAAACTGTAGGTTGTGCCTTTTAACTAAGCAGGTACGTTTAGTTAAATGTAGGAAATTACCAGGAATATGTGCGCCAAGGTTTAAGAAAGCAAGACTTGTTCAAATCGAGAGAGAAAATTTTTTGCACCTGAACCAAAAATATCGCATTCCTATCATCTTGTGCTATAATTTCACATACAACCTTAAATTATTTGAAATCCTGGGTGAGAATTTTCGTATCTGAGCCAGAAACAGTGCAATCAAATCCCCCACGCTATAATTTCAGGCGAAAACCTTAAAATTCCAGAAATCACATATAAAACTTTTCGTATCTAAAGAAATTTTCGTGCTATTGTTTTCACTATAATTATGGGTACGTTTAAACTTTGTTTTAATGCTTTGACTGCTGCAGGTAAAACCGAAGTTTAATATTCAACTTAAATTTTAAGTCAATTGCAGTAAGCATAATTGAAAATAGTAAACATTAGCTGGATCGTGCCTTCATTTAGTTTTCATTCAGTACCAATGAAAATTGAGTTTGTGACTACTGGTCTGTCAGCAGCATTTTGAAAGTTTTCTCCGTGTACCACCGGTGGCTCACATCGCAGTCAAATTGTTGAACTATGCGCGTCTGAAAAGAAAGAAAAACACCCGAACAAAGAGGGCAGGCAAGTACATAAGTTAGAGCAAGGCATGTGCGTCGAAGTCTAGGTCAGCTGCTGCAATTGTGGCCCTTACAGGGCAGCTCTGGAGGCGGCATTCTTGGAGATGTGAAACTTTACTAATTACGAAAGCGCCAATGTCGATCATCCCTACTCCTAATACGCCACGCTTGCTGCTCAGTTGTATTTTTTCAGTGTTTTCTTGTTTGCGATCATAACTATAGAGAAATATGATACAAGCTCATTGGTTTTGAAATTATTGTCTCACTTAAGACCATGCCGTTTTCTTTGTGATGAACTTGAAGAACGCGAGGCTAATTTAGAATATGATAAAATGTATTCCTAAAGCAATATATTAAACAAAAGTTACAACAGTTTGTGTACACAACATGAACAGCAGGTTACACGAAAACAAGCTACGTATCTGTAACAAAATTATATGCGACTTGTCAGGAAAAAATTCATAGAATTCACGATATTTTGCGTGCTTGCTCACGTGAGAATCGAGTTAAAAGGGAAAAGTGATTTCAATGATTTGCATTCCACGTACCATTTTGTTGACCTAAGGCTAAGTGCAATTCGAGTTCTCGTTCGGTTTGCGTAAAAGCAGCTATAATTGGTAGTCTTTTAACACATTTCCTGCGAGGTGACCCACCGGTGGTCACTTAGGTGATTTTCATAGTGCTGCTGACACACTTGCAGTCACTAACTCATTTTTTTTAATACTTAATGAAAGCTAAATAAAGGCCCGATCCAGTTAATGTTTACTATTTTTAAAGTTGATTACCACAATTGACTTCAAATTTGAATTGAATATTGAACTTCAGTTTAACCCACCGCAGTTAACGTGTTAACCTACGAATGCATTAGTATGCTTCCAGCTATACTACAGCTGTGCTCGAAATGTACATTACAACTTATAGGCTTTAGAAAAACGAACTAAAACCTAGCTATTTCGGCACCTCGGAATAAGAACTAAAATTCTCCAACTTCTTGCCTCGGAATATGAACTAAAATTTACCAATTTTCGCCTCGGAATAAGAACTAAAATTTACCAACCTTTGGCCTCGTAATGAGAACTAAAATTTACCAACTTCTAACCTCGGAATAAGGGCTAAAATTTAAGAATTTTTGCGCCTCGGAACAATAATTAAACTTATCAACTTATCTCAAAATATGAGAGTTCGATTCACTGCGGGGCGAGAGACGCTTTAGGTCCAGATGTAGATGCAGAATACGCTTCGCATTTCTGAAACATGTTGAGGTAGTCTATCTAACAGTCGTGAAAATTGCCATTAAATGTTTAACACGTTTTATTTTAAAGTTTTATCATGTATTAACATTAACATGTTGAGGTAGTCTATCTAACAGTCGTGAAAATTGCCATTAAATGTTTAACACATTTTATTTTAAAGTTTTATCATGTTTTAACATTGACATGTTGAGGTAGTCTATCTAACAGTCGTGAAAATTGCCATTAAATGTTTAACACGTTTTATTTTAAAGTTTTATCATGTTTTAACATTAACATGTTGAGGTAGTCTATCTAACAGTCGTGAAAATTGCCATTAAATGTTTAACACGTTGTTTTATTTTAAAGTTTTAACATGTTTTAACATTAACATGTTGAGGTAGTCTATCTAACAGTCGTGAAAATTGCCATTAAATGTTTAACACGTTGTTTTATTTTAAAGTTTTAACATGTTTTAACATTAACATGTTGAGGTAGTCTATCTAATGTGTCGTGAAAATTGCCATTAAATTTTCAACTTCCCATGCTCAGCATTCTCTCGTGAAAGCTCCACAGCTTATTTGATTGCTCAAGCCAGGCACGACACACCCCCATCGAGGCCATCGAATTCACACAAGTTCTTTTGCAACACATCCGCTCAACTTCTTCACATTTGTACCATCACATTTGGTTATTTTACGTCACACATGTTCACGCTTATCACATTCGCAAAGATTCTTATGCATGACACCCATACACTTGCATCACATCATCATAGGTCATTTTACATCACATATACTCACACACATTACAATCAAATCGATTATTTCACACCAAACGTAACCACGCTCGTCACATCCGCATAGATTTTTGACATCACAGCCATTCTTATTATCACATTCGTAAAACTTTTTTACATCACACCTGCCCTCTCACGAACGACCCACCTATTCGACCCACCCAGCCGCACCACACAGCAAGTATACACCCCACCCACACAGCAAGTATACACCCCACCCACACAGCAAGTACAACCCACCCACACAGCAAGTATACACCCCACCCAGCCGCACCCACACACTCGGCAACACCACACGCCTGATGCTCATGAACACGCCCAACACTCGTAAGTTTTTATCGCCCTTTCTTTCCCTGCCTAGCTCGTCCCTTCCCTTTTCTGCCCTTCACTTCTCTTCCCTTCCTGTTT
>JACJUY010001592.1:72553-85646 GCA_014220935.1 Platorchestia sp. MABIK
TCTTCCCTTCGCTTTTCTTCCCTTCCCTTCCTTTTCTTTCCTTTCCCTTCCCTGCTCTTCCTTCACGCAACACCCTCTCACCGTCTGGTCTTTTTTTGTAGCATCAGCGGTCACATATCACCAACACCCAGAAACTGGGGCATCAAAATAGAGTATGGCAACAGACGGTAGTATCAAAAAAAGAATACGGCAACAGACTCTGTGATTAAAATTGAATTTGACAACAGAATGTAGCACCAAAATTGAAAATGACAACAGACTGTAGCACCAAAATAGAATAAGGCAACAGACTGTGGCACCAAAATAGAATAAGGCAACAGACCGTTGCATCAACGTAGAATATGGCAGCAGACTGTTGCATTAAAATGGAATACGGCAGCAGACTGTTGCATTAAAATGGAATACGGCAGCAGACTGTTGCGTCACAATAGAATATGGCAGCAGACTGTTGCATTTAAATAGAGCAGAATATGGCAACACGCTATGGCATTAAAACTGAAAATGGAAAAAGAAACGAGCTGTGAGACGTGTTTTCGGACCTTGTGTCGTTAGACGCTAATCACGCACAGACTAAAAGTAAAAGAAAAATAAACAGTAACATACACGGTCATCAATATCCGCCACCTACCAACCTCTACCAACCACCTACCATCAACCCCCTGCCAACCACCTACCATCAACCCCCTACCAACCACCCGCCTATACCAATCACCCGCCTACCAACCACCTGCTACCTCAGCAGGAGACAAAAAGCACCTCTCCCAGCAGCTGCGGAGCAGAGTCGGACCACTTTCCCTTCCATCGTACCAGCTGGTCTGCTGGTCATCCAGGGGCAGGTCATAATGAACTAGGTTGCGTGCGCGATTTGGGTGCCCTCGTAAGCTGCTCTGAAGTTAAATAAGAGGAAGATTTTTGTCCACTCGGGTCTGAAGTTCGGTAGCACATTCTTACTGCACGAAGTAGAAATTTGTTTCCTCTGATTGGTGGGTTTTTGTCCGGGAAAGAAGTTTCTGAATATGCAGCGTTTTGAATGCTTGGTTTTCTGAATGCTTGATTTTCTGAATGCTTGGTTTTCTGAAAATGTTACCTCTGAATACATGGTTTTCTGAATGCATGGCCTCTGTATGTACGGTTGTTGGGATTTGTGTATTTGGAGCTTTAGTCGAGAAATGACGATCAAAACGGATTGAGTGCGAGATGCAACAACATGGATTTGAATAAGTCTTAGGTCTGGAGCTAGGGAATCCTATTAAGTGAGGGTTGGAATAGGTAGAAAATTGGCCACGGCTGTGTCATGTAGAGCGTTCATTTTATTGAAATTATTTAAATTTTTCTCTTAGTCGAAATAGATCCTTTTGCTTCGAGTTTAAAACTATAAGTTTACAAAATCGTGAACAGTATAAATGAAATGGCTGCAAGTATATGAAACATTATTATCAGTCTAAAACTTTATGGTGATCATTCCTAATCTTTTAGTTCAAAACGATAAAATGCGTTGCTGTAATAAAATTTTGGTAGCTTACTTTTTAAAAACTACACACGCCTGGCACTGCATCTCGACAAGGTGTTTCTCGGGCTAGATTGTTTTTCGTTAAGTGTTATATTAAGAATTTGTCTGCAGAGTTCGCCACTGGTGGCCAAGGAGGGGATTATCATAATGCTGGTGACTGACCAGTAGTCACTAATTGAATTTTCATAAATAATTAAAGCGAAATTAATTCATAATCCCATCAATGTTAGCTGATTTTAAAACTGCGCACTACAATTGACTTAAATTTGAGCTGAATTTTGAACTTCAGTAAACCAGTTGCGGTCAAAGTGTAAAGAATTTTCTCAAACCTGTTGACGTTTCTCAGTTCGATAAGAACGTCGAGTTCTGGACGTTCGGTCTCGTGCGGCTGTGCTCGGCATCTACGCAACAGAATTCTTATTGGGAAAAAGGAACAAAGAAAACCATAGTAAGAGAAGACTGCACAATTCACTTTTATTCATATTTTAATGGAAGCTTCACCCGCACTGACGAGTGTGACATTTAAAATGTAGTGTCGTTTTGTTGACCTTCTTCCATTTTTCAACTCACAAACTTACTTGGCTGCTGGGTATTGAAAAAAACTATTTTTTTCAATGTTGTGAAAAATGGAAGAAGGTCAACCTAACGAAGCCACATTTTTAATTCGTTATTGAAGTTAGTCTTTTCTACTTTCGTGCTTTAATGAGACTGAAAGTGCTGTTTGAATCGTTTTTTAAACTCTAATTTCATGTTGATGATTATCGATCAGCATCAAATTATTTAGTTCTTTGTCTACCACCACGATCTATCTGAAGGAACATAGCGGTAATGAGGAAATGTTTTCTTTTAATTGAGATTAGTTTCTATTTTTTGTCCTCACGAGGGGAGACTACTCCTATATCTAGGTTAACTTGCTCGCGCAGTGGGAAGATGTGAAGTTCCAAGCTGAAGGCTATGCTTCCTTTCGTCATTGGAGTAAAATAATTTATTTTTATCTATTCCAGACCATCTATTTGGGTTCACTGCGTTTTTTTCAGCATCAATTGCATTTTTTCCTTAACTTCTATCTTATTTCGAAAATTTCTCTCAATACTTTATATGTTCCTATGCGTAAGAAGGATAAAAATTCTGCATGTATTCCTCGTTCTCACAATTTCATAATAAATGGTGTTTTCCTCTTTTTGCTTTGGAAACACCTTCGTTGTGGTTATGGGGGCTTGAGATAACAAATAATTTATAATCCTTTACCGTTTTATCTTTCTTAAAAATAACATTTTCTTAAGATGAAACACGAGCAAAACAAACATTTCTCCGTTCCCTTCCAATAACTTATGAATAAATAAAGAAAATTTAACTTCCCTATTTATTCTTATCAAATAACATGTTAATAAACACTTTTCTCAAAATGAGTCCGTGGATTTTCACACAAGGGAGAGAAAGTTTGCGTTCGTAGAGGAGGAATTAAATTGAATTATTAAAAAAATTCTTGCGCCCGCCATTATTCTAATGCAATTGTGGTTATTTATTTTCCTACGTGCACAATGTGGTACAAATATTGACTACATGTACGTAACCACCATTATTCTAATGCAATTGTGGTTATTTGTTTTCCTACGTGCATAATGTGGTACAAATATTGACTACATGTACGTTACCACCATTATTCTAATGCAATTGTGGTTATATGTTTTCCTACGTGCATAATGTGGTACAAATATTGACTACATGTTCGTTACCACCATTATTCTAATGCAATTGTGGTTATTTGTTTTCCTACGCGCATAATGTGGTACAAATTTTGACTACATGTACGAAAGAAACGGGACGTAATGGGCTTAAATACCACGAATTAAGTGAAGAGTCGTGGACGTTTGACTTCGAAAACTAAAGCCTAGAATTTCCAGACACCTCCCATCAACTTCTTCAGAATGAGACACGACGTGGTCCGAGTGTTTTTTTTTTGCTTCAGAATTAAATACGATGTGAACCATTTCGTTTTTCAACTTCAGAATTAAGTACGATGTGAACCATTTCGTTTTTTAACTTCTTAATTTAATACGATGTGAATCATTTCGTTTTCTCATCTCAGAATTGAATACGATGTGAACCATTTCATTTTTTGACTTCAAAATTGAATACGACGTGGACCATGCCGTTTTTGACTTCAGAATTAGATACGACGGGGACTAGGGTTTTTTTTTCAGAATTAGATGCGATGTGGACCACTTTTTTTCAACTTCAAAATTAGACACAAAGTGGACCATGATTTTTTTGACTTCAGAATTAGATACAACGTGGACTATGATTTTTTTGACTTCAGAATTAGATACAACATGGACTATGATTTTTTTGACTTCAGAATTAGATACAACGTGGACAATGTTTTTTTGACTTCAGAATTAGACCAACGTGGACTATGATTTTTTTTGACTTCAGAATCAGATACAACGTGGATTTTGTTTTTTTCGACTTCAGAATTAGGTACAACGTGGATTATGTTTTTTTTTACTTCAGACTTAGATACAACGTGGATTATGTTTTTTTTTGACTTCAGAATTAGGTCCAACGTGGACTAGGACTTTTTGACTTCAGAATTAGGTACAACGTGGACTATGATTTTTTTGACTTCAGAATTAGATACAACGTGGACTAGGACTTTTGTCTTCAGAATTAGGTACAACGTGGACTATGATTTTTTTGACTTGAGAAGTAGATACAACGTGGACCATGATTTTTTTTACTTCAGAATTAGATACGACGTAGTCCATCGTTTTTCGATTTTATGTTCAAGACGATCTCATATTTTGGCCGACGCATTTTGTGGCATGACTGTTTTTTATCAGTACCAAAAATATTGCTACCAAAACAGCGTATTCTATATTATCAGTTAATAATCTAATTTTGCATCATTTTTCGCAAACAATTGAAACGGATAAAAATCAGTTCCAGTTAGTCTTGCGAAACTGTGCTTCATTCAAGTTTTGAATAACTGAGACTAATATTTATTCGTTTTAAGAAGGTTCGAATAAAACGATATCGTGTAACTGGGACTGATATTTTTCATTCATGGAAGGTTCACATTAAATGATATCGAGTAACTGGGACTAATATTCATTCGTTCAAGTACGGTTTGCATGAAATGATATCGAGTAACTGGGACTAATATTCATGTCTACAAGCAAGCTTCGTGTAAAGTGGTATCGCTGAACTTGAGAATCGAATATATTTGTTAACGCGCATTCCTGTGCATATTGTGGTCGCGTTGGCGTTTTAATAAGAACCAGCGACGCTGATCGGTGAGGTGTCGGTCCAGTCTGGCCTTCAGTGGTGTCAAGGTGGTGCTAGAGTCCATAATTTCGCATTCGGCCTATGATGAAGTCGAGTTTTAACGCTCCAAGCAGGCGCAAGCTCGCACATTTTAACGACTCAGTGCGAGGAGCCTATTGTGGGGCACTGACCGCTTGTGATGACATTTGAATTCGATGGTCGAAACATCTTCAGTTTGTGAGTGTCGTTGTCGAGTCATGATAGTGGACGGTTATTTTTCCTGTTATTGTGTTACAGTTTACTTCGTTTCCGTCATTCCTTTTGGATTGTGACCATCAGAAATTTTTTTCTTGGGTTAGGAAACTGCATAATCTATATTTTGGGTTGTGATCATGAAAAAAATTTCGGTTTAGGATTTCGATTTTAGTAAGAATTATTTTTTAGGTAAAACTGTAATAATTTTGTACGCTGAAATTAAGTAACGCTAATGGGATACCTAACATCCACAAAATTAGACAATGGATACCTCCCATTTTTTTCGGAGTTTTACTCCATATACTCTCAGTTTTTGCAACATTTGCACTCAGTTTTGCACCATTTGCTCTAAGTTTTTGAAATCGATTTTGATTCGGATACATTCATTCAAATTCAAGTCTTACATATGCATAATTTAGCAGGGGCCATTTCATACATATCCGACTAAAAAAATCATCCGCTAGTGGAAATAATTTCAGCAGCAGCGAAAGACAGCCACGGTGCAATGTTCAAACCCAGAAAAAATCTGCTTCGCTGCTAGAAAACCGGCGCAGTAACTCAGTCGGTCTTCGTTTGTTGAATTGTTTGAACAAATTCCAACTGCTTTAATCGAATGCGAAATATCTTATTACTTTAGGCCGTGTTTATTCCACCAACTAACATGTACATAAATAAATTATGCAACATTCATTCGCACAAAGAAAAGGCCAATCCTGGCCACCAAAAGTATCTGTCTCTAAGCCAACAATTTCGGGAACCCACGCGCTTTAGAAGTTTACACGCAGAATTACAACTTGTCGAACTCTTTAATCAGCAATTTAATGATACCCTCACTCTTAAGTTTTAACTGAATTACGCCGCCATTTTACAGAAATTAAGTTCTTTTTCAGGACAGGAAACCGCGACGCACAGCGAGCAAAACCAATGACTTCTAACAACCAACGTATCGTACGTATGAATAACAGGACACTACAACATGCAACGAGCAAATATCGCCTTCTAACAACCAACGTATAGTACGTATAAATCACAGAACACCGCCACACGCAACGAGCAGACATCGCCTTCAAACAATCAACGCATCGCGCATCCAAATGACAGGACACCGCAACCCGCTGGGAGCGAAATCAATCTCTTTTAACAACCAACGTATCGTACACATAAATAACAGGACACCACAACAGGCAGTGAGCAAATAGTGCCTTTTAGCAGCCAATAATTTGTTTGTCTAAACATATGAGGCGTTGGCTCAACTCAAGTGTGTTACAGGAAGTATTTACGTGGACACAGAAGGCACGTGGTATTCCCGCCCTAATTCACGTAAGGCTACAGCAGTGTCAAGGAAACACTTCCGGGTCTTTTCAAGGCAAACTCTGAGAGAAACTCCAGCATACCAATTGTCGATAGCCGACAATGAAAGAGAGATGGAATTGAAATGGAGTAAAATATTTGTCCGTGAGCGACTGATTTTATGTTTTAGAAAAAGCGAAAATTGTTTCGTCTAAATTCGTCTCAGTTAAAGAATTTAGCAAGAATACAAATGCGAAAGTTTGCTTCTGTAGGGTGACACTGCGAAAAGGGCTTTATTTAAACTGTGTTTGAGAAAACTTTGCAGGCTAGCGTGTCCGTACTCTGATGCTGCGATAAGTGTACGTGAATCTTCGGTTCGATTTCCCCTTGTTCTTCCCCTCAGAGGGATACAACTATTGTAGCTATGGGAATTAGCGCTCCCAGGGGGAAAATGCGCGAGAGCTCGAGCTGAGAGTTAGGTAGGCCTTCTTTTTGTTGGAATAAAAGGTTTTTTGTTATACTGAGGACCACCTTTTTTCGATTCACTGCTGTCCTGTTTTTTCAGCACCTACTACTTTCTTCTTCAACATTTATCTTGCTTCATGAACTTCTTTCTCAACTTATTGTTTCAATGCCCCTTCTGTATAGATTTCGCATTCACTTATCTCCATACTGAATGGTGCCTTAATCCTTCCTCTCTTCGATACGCTCTATTTTGTAGCGGTTAGGGAGGCTTAAACTAACGTATAATCTAATCTTCCACATGTTCTTTTCAAATGATTTAGCAACAAATACTTTCATACATTAAAGCTGAAACATGAAAAGAGAAGTCGAAAAGCTTTTCGTTTCATTCCATTCACTCCCCACAACACACAACTTGCATTTTGATTCATAGGAAAATGTACTGATTCATTATTAGGAAATCCGATTGAGTAACCAAGATTCAGAACGTTTTTCGACACCAATTTTCATTCAAGCTTCGCTGCCATTGCTTATACGCACAGGAAGCTTATATTGGCGTCATTTTTTAAAAGAATTTTTAGGAGCTCCCCAAGGACGCGAGAATTGTAATCTTTTAGGAGAAATTGAAGAAAGTTGCTCAGCAATGAAGCGCTTGTACGTCTTACTGATCATTTTTTGCATCTTCTATAGGTCAAGAATAGATGTCGTACTGATATTTGTGGGATTATAATGTTCCCGCACTGCAGGAATGTGCATCAAATTACACATAATCTTAATGTAGGTCAATTGTAAGTGTTCAATAAGAAAGAGTTAGTTTCTGAGCTAACAGTACGACGCTCTAATTTTTCTACTAGATAAACAGTAGTGAAACAATTTACTAGTCAAGTAATGATAGAGAAATTACAGAGATAAAATGAACCCGGTTCAAAAGTTTGCACGGCGATCGAAAACTAAACCAATTTTTATGACGGGGACATGGGAGCCTAATTTACCACTTCATGCTGGATATTGGCCGATTGTTTTTGTATTTTTCAATTGTGTACTTCTGACAGTTGTTTTTGCATTACCCAAGAGTTTCTATTGGCCAATTATTTTTTTATTATTCAATTGTTTATATTGACCAATTATTTTCGTATTATCCAATAGTTTACACTGACCAATTGTTTTTATTGGCAAAGGACTTTTACTAGTGAAATGTTTTATACTAGTCAACTATTAAAATTGGCCAATAGTTTCCGTATTGGGAAATGGCTTTTTTTTATCAGTCAATCGTTTTTGTATTAGTCAGTTGATTTGCATTCGCCAAATTATTGGTTTGGCATATGCAAGTTGTTTGTATTGGCCGGTTATAATTGTACTGTCCTATTGTTCACACTGATCAATTGTTTTGTAAACAATTCCTATCGATTTAAAAGCAAGTGCTTTGTCTCTGAGCAACTCTGCTAGTACAAAATAAAAATACGCGTGCACTGCCGATCAACTGGGCACACATGACCCACTCCAGAAAATCTCGTTGGCCAGTTTTTATGTTTTGACTTTTGGGTTCCACAAGCTGAACGGAGGCAACTGCAAGGGAACTTGGCCCCGCCCAAACGATACCTCCGAACGCATGTCACTCTTGATATTCAAGCAACTGTGCTAAAACATCGCATTTTTCCAGGTTGTTGTGCAGGGTATATGTGATACCTGGGACCAGGACATTTGTCGTTGTTTCCTAAATGTTTTATATCCGAAAGTCCTGAAAAAGATGCCAAGGCTGCGATCGCAAGGTCACCCAGAGCAGTGAAACTTAGTCATTGCTGAACACCTCCGATCCTCGTGCTGATCTTGGGCTGCAGCTAGAAAGTTTAGAGTGAAGAAACTCGAGTTGCGCCCTCCGATGTCGCGCAATATGGGATGCAAATGCGCCTTTTGAGCCTGGAAGTTTGTGAAGTACCCTTGCGCCCAGTGCTGCGCGGTGGGTGGGTCTCTATTTCTTCTGTTATACCTCCAGCTTATTTGTACATGCAAACATCGTCTTGTTTATGCGTACTCTCTCAGGAGTTGGACTGCATGCATGTTAGTTGAGCAGGATGATTATGAAAATTTAAGGTATTTGGGCATCATGAATATGGGAAATGCGAGATTAGTAATAGAACAACACGAACGGGGAAAATATGGTGTTAGTAATCCAGGAACATGAATATGGACAATATGGGGTTAGTAAGAATATGAACATTAATTAAAAATAGGAAGACTAATGACACAACGCTTAGACTCATTTTGTACTAATTATATGATAAAATCGATAAAAGTGAACGTTTCGACCAACTAGCAGTGGTCATTCTCAACACTGTAAAAGTTAAGATTACAAATCAGTGATCATTCAGAAAATCCAAAGGTAAAAACAAACATGAAATACAAAACATTTGCAACCAAAACTAAATTAGGAACTTACTATTTGTAGGGGATAGGCAGACTGCATATCATTCAGCTTTGGCTTTAGTCTATAAATGAACAGAGATTCTAATATTCTGAGTTCTATTGGGTTACTTCCTCGGCCTAATACTTCAAAATCAGATAGTCTAACAGGCAGGTCGCATTTTTCTGCATGTGTGCGTATTGCAGAGTGAGGAGGTGCTGATAAAAGGTTATTAGTACGGTGACTTCGTCCAGCATGCTCAGCCACACGAATACGCAGGCTACGGGATGTAGATCCAACATATTCAGATGCACCACATCGTGCACAACTATGCTTGTATACAACCGAGCTAAGCATGCCTTTAGGAAGTTCATCCTAAAATTTGAAAAAAGATCCAACTGACAAGGAATTGACAAGAAAAAATTTAAAAGTACACTGCGTAAAAAACTTCGATAAGAGGAGGGATAGTTCAGATTTTAGCTTTTCCTTGCAAAATTCCTGGTGCCGATTCTTTTTCCACTCACACAAAACTCATACACAGTAGAAAATTCTAAATCATTTTCGCAGCAAATTTCCTCTGTTAAAAATGCAAATTCACTTTATTAGGCATCATTTGACGTGGAAAACCTGTTCACTAATATCCCATTGCACGAAACTATTTCGATCTGTCTGAATTATCTTTTTAGAAACAGCAATCTAGTTTTGGGCCTAACCCGTGAATTGCTTCGGAAATTTCTTGAACTTTCGGTTCTTAATAGTTTTTTCATTTTTAATGGTAAACTTTACAAACAACTGGATGGATTGGGTATGGGCCTCCCGTTGGGTCCCACGTTGGCTAATATATTTATGTGTCATCACGAGAAGTCCTGGATTGAGGAATGTCCTATTGAATTTAAGCCAGCCTTTTACAAGCGGTATGTAGACGATGGTTTCATCTTATTCAGGGACCAACACCATTGTTCATTATTTTTAGATTACTTGCATACTAAGCACCCGAATATCAAATTTACCATGGACACAGAAAGAGATAATTGCCTCCCGTTTTTAGATGTCAATGTTCGTAGAATGGGTCATGGTTTTGAATGTGCAGTCTATCGTAAACCAACATTTTCTGGTTTAGGATTGAGTTTTTTTAGCTTTTGCTGTTTTCAATTCAAAATAAATGGTATCAAAACCTTACTGTATAGGGCTTATAGTGTTTGCAGCACATTTGGTTTCCTTCACGAGGAATTTATGTTCTTAAAGAACTACTTTGTTAAGAATGGGTTCCATGTTCGCCTAGTAGACGACTCAATTAGAAGATTGCTCTCCTCTATTCGCACAAATGTTCCATCGGTTGCCTCGGTTTATAGAAAACAATGTTACGTTTCACTATTGAACTTTGGTGCTCAGTCGGAAAAACTAAAATCTGAACTATCCCTCCTTTTATCGAAGTTTTTTACGCAGTGTACTTTTAAATTTATTCTTGTCAATTCCTTGGCAGTTGGATCTTTTTTCAAATTTAAGGATGAACTCACTAAAGGCATGCTTAGCTCGGTTGTATACAAGCATAGTTGTGCACGATGTGGTGCATCTGAATATGTTGGATCTACATCCCGTAGCCTGCGTATTCGTGTGGCTGAGCATGCTGGACGAAGTCACCGTACTAATAACCTTTTATCAGCACCTCCTCACTCTGCAATACGCACACATGCAGAAAAATGAGATCTGCCTGTTAGACTATCTGATTTTGAAGTATTAGTCCGAGGAAGTAACCCAATAGAACTCAGAATATTAGAATCACTTTTCATTTAAAGACTAAAGCCAAAGCTGAATGATTTGCAGTCTGCCTATCCCCTACAAATAGTAAATTCCTAATTTTGTTTTGGTAGCAAATGTTTTCAATTTCATGTTTGTTTTTACCTTTGGATTTTCTGAATGATGACTGATTTGTAATCATAACTTTTACAGTGTTGAGAATGACCACTGCTAGTTGGTCGAAACGTTCACTTTTATCGATTTTATCATATAATTAGTACAAAATGAGTCTAAGCGTTGTGTCATTAGTCTTCCTATTTTTAATTAAGATCTCCAAGAATTGGAACTTTGACTTCTTTAAGAATATGAACATGTGATATACGAGGTTAGTAATTGAGCATCAAGATCATGAGCAATACAGGGCTAGTAAGCCATGAACATGAAAATGGACAATACGGGGTTAGTAACAGAATAACATGACTATGGGATTTTTCGCTATAAAATTTATTCCATGGTACACATCGGAGAATTTAATGATGGACATCGGAGGGTTACACGAAATTTTTAATTAGATATATATCATATATATAATTCTATATAATTTCGACTTTATCATCTATATGTAAATATAAATAAAATTTTTAAATCTCCACAGTGTGTAGTTTATATCTCACGGCTTCGGATTTGTTACTTTTCGTAAGCAAATGAGACTAACTTCATGTGGATGTCGAAATGAAATCAAGAATAGACCGGAAACCGTCAGTACAACTCTTTAGAATTCAATTCAGGATATAATTCAACTCTGTTGCGCAGTTGATTTGCATAAAGTGAACTTATTTTAAATATTAAGGATAATTTTGTCCCCCCACAGATTATACAAGAGAGGAGGTATCAATTTGTTTGAAATGTTGGTCACTTGAAATTTTTTGGTGTCGATGTAGCGGCTCAGACAATCTCTAAGTAAATGCACAAAAAGGCGTTTGACATTTTGCCATATATTTGACTTATTTAAAAAAGTAATGTCAAAAACCATTGTGAACTTTCATCGTATGTTGCTTTTCCACTTGGCGTTCATTTTTAGTTTCCTGTAAGCAAAGTTGCTTCCCGCAAAAGTAGAGCCCAATTGAATGAGATTCTTCAAGGGAGTTTTTAAGAATGCCCTTTCTGTGTATCATGCATGAGTGCAGCGCTGTGATAACCCAAGTGGTGGAGGCATTTTCAACGTTTGAGTTTGTTAAAAACATCTATTGCATCGTCTGTATTCAAGTAGTTTGCGCAACATAGTAACACCTTCCAAAAAAGCTGCTACGCACAGTGTCAAAGGTACGCGGATAGCCCCTCAGGGGGGTACAACTATTGTATCTATGGGAATTAGCACTCCCAGGAAAATGTGTGAGGGCCCAAGCTGAGAGTTATGTAGGCCTTCTTTCTGTGAAAATAAAATGTGTTTTGTTTTGTGAAGGACCACCTTTTTTCGGTTCACTGTTGCCCTGGTTTTCCTCACCTTCTACTTTGTTCTTTAACTTTTATCTTGTATCGTTAACTTCCATCTCAACTTACTGTTTTTGTGCACCCTTTGCGTAGATTCCGCGTTCCCTTTACTCCACACTAAATGGTGCCTTCCTCTTTCCTCTCTTTGGATCGCCTTTGTGGCGGATAAGGAGGCTTAAACTAACTAATAATCTAATCTTAAGGTACGCGAATAGAGAGAAAGACGAAAAGAAAGGATTAACGGAAGTTTCTTCTGAGAAATTCTATGGATGTTTCGTTTTTTGCTTCACACGAGAAGAAAAACATCGCTCATGCATGGTAGCAACAATGACTGCTGTGATAACGACTCTACGTTGTTGCCTTGTAAATTCGCAATAGATTGCGTTATTTTAGTGACATAGCAAAGATGTTTTTGTAATGCTGATTCGAAATGATAAAATTATCGGAATGTTTACTTCAAGTTCTTGCTCAAAAGTTTCGGCTTAATCGTCATGTGTGGAACTGATATCGTAAAAGTTATCAAGATATGTCGGAATTTGCTATGCGAATTGTCAGTTGTGAGTGTGTATCGCTAATGGGGAGGTAACACGTCATATGAAGGCAGACCCGAAACTACATTCAACATTCTTTGATGGAGATGAGTTTGGTGCAGAAAAGTTCAGTTCTTCCTAAAATTCCGA
>JACJUY010001592.1:93992-124965 GCA_014220935.1 Platorchestia sp. MABIK
AAAAAAGCTTCAAATTACCGCAGTCAGGAAGTTCATTGCAGATTGACATTCGACCTCTCTAACTTGATACGGACTTTCCACGAATTTTTCAAATTACTCGAGCAGATAAAAACGAATGTTGACTCACGAGCCAGAAGAGAAAGAATAATGCAATCACAGAGCGACTTCCAGGTAGATATCATGTGTGATTTTTTATTTAACCGTTATTCAGATAAGAAGACATGAGATAATCTTCATTATTAAAACCAGCGCCCGCGGAGGAGTGCTTGAGTGACATGCGTGTGAAATTTTGTTCGCGTCTTGTACAGGATCAGTAAAAATTTTTTATTACTTTTATGCAACATACGATGCATTTCAATCTTACGGAATATCATGTACTCATTTTACTCTAATTTCAATTCAAGGTTACATTCCTTTTCTGCCAAATTCAACAGCAATTCATTACGAAATTGCGACTTCTTGAGAGCATCAAAATAATGGCAGCGTCCAAATTGGATTCTTTTGTCGCATCGAACACTTAGCGAGATCAAATGGTGCCAGTGTACTTTGAAGAGAACATAATTGCAGCTCTCGACAGCTTAAGTCTGGTCACGAAATGTTGCAGTTTATCGCCCCAGGGCGACATTTGTTCCGGTCTAGAAACGAAAGTACAAAACGCTCAGGGCATCTAAAAAATAACCTTCCGGCTTTAAAATGCGTTCTTGATGCTCTGTCAAATGAAGCTTTCACTTTTGATCAACTCGAATCATTAGGTTTAAGCAACTGTGTTTAATTCCTCAGTCATTAATTTTTCGGCGGTCATTTGGAGTGGAATAAAGGATGTGCGGTCAGTTGAAATTCCATGTTTGTATGCTGAATTTTCTGTCGCACCCTTCGTCCAGAGTGTGCATCTGGACTGAATGTGGAGGTATTTCATGTGATAGCTTTGGGCTTTTATATTTTCTTGCTTCACAGATTTTTTGCACTATTTCATTATTATTTTTCGGAGATCATCGTTCAACTAGTATCTTTTCTGAGCCTTTCCACACACATGACAGGCTTTGTGCATTTTACATTTTTTGTATCGCAGATTTTACACTATTACACAGTTATATTTCAAAAATTTAGCATTCAACTAGTGACTTTTCTCAGCCTTTCTCCGTAAGTTAAGAATAAATTAACTTTTTAAAACATTGGGCTTTTGTAGATAAAAGAGGTTCCAAGTTTTCTCGTCTCAACTGTTTCGAGAGGTTCAAAGTCAGCACTAAAACCCTAGAACTTTTAATATATAAAAGAGCAAAAACGCGCACGTTTAAAGTGGCCATACTATCTTATTAAAGAATGTCTATGAATTTAAATTCTTGCACATGATACGTATTCAACGACTGCATATGGCATCAGCTGCACGAGACTCATACTGAGAGGAATTGGAGAGAAGTATATTATTGGTGTCTCCTGTTTTTTCTTTAAGATTGATATTAGTTATTTGAAGACTATATCCTTTTTTAAATATAATATATAGTTAGTTTTGAATGAAAGTCATTCTAAACAAACTTTTCACTGCTCCTTGTTTAAAAGATTACTGATATCGGGAGGTTTCAAGTCGTGAATCAATTGCTGTATTTAGCACTATACCTACTGAACATTAAAAAATTCATTTGCATCAAAAATCTTTTTGCGGTTGCTGTAAGGGAGGAATTAGTTATAAACTTACTAAAGCTAGAATCAGGTAATATTTTTGATGAGTAATTATCTTGTCATGGTGTCATAGTGTGTAAGCATGATTAGTTTTCAGTTTACTTTTGTTTTCACTTCAAAAGCTCACAATTTCATTAATGTAGAAAAAGTTGCAGAATAAATTCTAGTTTTTCGTTGAAAACGTTGCTCAAGGTGCACAAATCCGATTTAACTTCTTTTAAAAATTCTAATAATAAATAGAATGCGATTCAAACTGTCAATTTCAGAAGGGGTAGAGGGCATAAAAAAGTACCGAAATCGAGAGAATATATATCGAAAAAAGCAGTGGAGCATTGATCAGGTGGGATGCAACGACTTATGTTTATTCGCGCTTCTTTAGAGTTGATAAACATGGTCTACAAAAACGGAATAAAAAATTCACTCGAATGCGAGGTCAATGAGCCCTTATAGAATCTTCATTATTGACAGACCTTTATTATTGAGTGTATCTTCGAGATGCAAACATTACATTGTGCACTTTGTATACCATAGATATGCGTATGTGGGTGTCAAACATGAATAATGTGATCTTGTTAATATAAAACGCCGAGAAAAAATACTCTCCACACATGAATTGAAATGCTCCCTGTACCGTGTACAAATAATGGGAAACTGGGAAAGAGTCATTTAAACAGTCATATAATTTCAATAAAGCACCATACTCCTCTTGGGGGTTAGATCTTATACTTAATTTCTGTCAAATATTCTTTCTTAAATAGGCATTCTTAACAGATTGTATCGCCAGTGCAGCGTGTGGGCGTTTAAAGTTTTGCTCATTGTCATTACTGAAAGCAAACGTGAACGGTGACAACCACACACCGAATCAATCAAGAAAGCCCACAAGATTATCTATGTTTTCCCATACAAAGACAGTCCCAGCTGTTGACGACAAAGCAGACGGTCAATCAGCAATCTCCTGTCGGCCAATCAGCCATCTCCTATTCTGTATTTCTGCTCAGCTGTATTTTTAGCAACTGAGTAATACTTAAACACATAATCGTAGTTTTTAAGTTGCTCAATCATCTACAACGTCAAAGCAAAAATAAGTCCAAAATACCGAACAGCTTCAGCGGTTTTAACGTAAAACACGCCGCATAATTTCGCGAGTTCGCTCACCGCGGGTAAAAAAACCCTCATACACATCAAATTAAAACATAAATTGCTCGCCAGGAATTGCTCATCAGCAAATTTGCCTTACGATGATCACGTGATATTTTAAATCTTCTGGTGATCCGTAGAGGTCAACACTTTCCAAAACTGGTTTCTTAATTTTCGTTAGATCGCCATCATGCAAACTGCAAGCACCCATTCTATGATGCCTTATGTGTGTTGTTACGGTCACTGTGTGTTGTTACGGGCACGGTGTGTGGTTGTGAGCACGGTGTGTTGTTACGGGCACGGTGTGTTGTTGTGGGCACTGTGTGTTGTTACGAACACGGTGCGTTGTTACGGGCATGGTGTGTTGTTACGGGCACGGTGTACTGTTACGGGCCCGTGTGTTGCTACGGGCACGTATGTTGTTACGGGCACGTGTGTTGTTGTTACGGGCACGGTGTGTTGTTGCGGGCACGGTGTGTCACGGTACCCAGTTACTGCGTTACTTATCTGCCGAAAAATAATTTCGGCAGTTTGTGGACCAATTTTAATATAGGATTTATGTATATATATGTGCATAATTCACATCACTGTTATTGAAGAAACTTAATATTCTGCGTAAGTGCTATGTAAGTGAAGAAACTTCGAAGAAATTTTTTTCACAAAAAGTGAGTGTATTTTGGAAAAATATCATCGGCAACTTCATTTAAATATACATTCATACGGTTAAATTTTGAGTCAAAATCAATGTGTGAGTTAGAAATAAGGAAATTTATGATGTCCTTGGTCAGGGAAGGGTGGCAGGCATGATACTTTTCGAAAAATATTTTGAAATTTCACTGCAGAAAAAACGAAGTGAAATATTCTACAGGTTTCATGACGAATAAAAAGAGATGATTTATAAAAGCCAAAGGTTATTTTTAAAAAAAGGTGGTCATAAAAGTGCTTTTTAAAGTAATGCAAAAAGTAGCATTTCAGCATAATGAGTTAATTATAACCTTCCAACTCCTAAAATTGTGTAGCACAAAGTTGGATTGTGAAGAAAATACATATTGAGTTGATGGATCGCAACGTTGTATGCACGAATGATATAAATAAAAAAAATAAAATGAGTTTAACCATCGACTGAGCAGTCCAATCTAAATTACGGTGACTTTGAAAACTGGTTCTACTTCACATTCAACCACCATAAGTATAATATTACTAAATTGTGGAAATATTACATCACTAAATGTTACATCACTAAATTCTACGTCACATTCAGCTACCTCAAATACAATATCAATAGATTGGGGAATGTTGATCATTAATTTTTATACCACTAAATTGGGAAAATTTTTGAAAGAAGTGATTATCTGCTCCTCAATGTGAATTTTTTAAAAAGTATAGAATATTTTTTGTTACGATTTCGTGTTCATTAGTTGATTTGAGCCAACCAAACCGGCATTTGGAATTCGAACTAAAATGACCACGAAATGAATAGTTCAATGCACACAAAAACACTCAGGAGTACACATTCGACACTCGCACACTACCTCGGGTGCCTTCCTTATGGGACAATTTTTACAAATTTATTCAGAGACATTGAGGTTAAGAGCAAATTTATTTACGTGATACTGTCTTTTTAGCGCAAAATTTTATGCCGGACATTTGACTTTTTTAGCGTAAAGTTATTTACGAGATATTGACTTATAGCGCAAAGTAGGATATTTGGAGGAGACATTAACTTATAGCGCAAAATTTGTTTACTAGACTATGACTTTTGGCACAAAATTTGTTCACCACATATTGACTTTGGCAAAATTTATTCTCTTAACATTAAATTATAACGCAAAAATATATTTACGAGACATTGACCAATAGCTTGAAATTTATTTACGAGACATTAATTTGTAGCGCAAAATTCACGAAAATTTTTCGAAACATGCATTCCCGAGACATTAATAGTACCATTAATTTCCGAGGCATGTACTTTTAGCGTATAATTTACTTTCAAGACATTGACTTTTAGCTCAAAATGGAGCACAATCTAGTGAAAGTGAACCGACAGCTTCTGCATCTTTGTTCTCACCCCCAACCGGTGCAGGAACCAGTTCAGTTGCGCGGTGAACTGTAGTCAGGCGACAGGCCTGCGCATATCCGACACCCCCTCGTCTAACTTATTCGCAGAGGCATTTATGATTTTAGCCTCCCGAGTAACTGCTTTTGCATTTGGAAGCTATAATTATAGATGCAAGGTACTAATAATACCTATTTTTCTTACAGGCTAATAATACCTTACATGTATTAATCTGTTACATATTAATGTGTTCCGAACATTTGTGACAGATTCTTTAGTGTTTCAATTATGAATACTTGCATCATTGTATCAATTGTGAATGTCTGTATTACTATACAGCAGGTGATATACTAAGTTATTCGCCAGTGATCACCTCATGCTTGCCCATAGCCACCTCACGGTGACGCAGCCAAAACATTATACACTAACTTCAACCCTCACACACGTTGTCCGTGAACAAACTACAAAACGCATTGCATTTGTTTCCACAGTGAATGTGGTGAAATTTTTTTTGTTACAGTGGAAATGGACAAAACGTTTTTGATGTACGTGAATTTTAGGCTCCGTGTGTTGTTATTTTAATCGTGTGTTAGTCTTCCTTAAGGGACAACCACGCGGCAAACAAACAATCAAGCCCACAAGATTATCAATGTTTTTAAGTACAAAGATTGTCCGAGCTGTTGACAAAAGAGACGGTCAATCAGCAATCCTGTCGGTCAGTCAGCAATTTCCTATTCTGTTCTTTGCCACCGTCAATCAGCAATCAAGGTTCCGGGATTACAACACACTGTGCCTCTGATAACGAACGTTTTTCGTTATACTGGAATGTGGCACAATGTTCTATGCGGTATTTAAATTTTAGAATATCAGAGAAGACTAAATAGGAGTTTTTTTAGGAGTCGCAACCAGGTAACCACCGACAGGACCCCATGCCACTCGCCAATGACCTTTAGAAAAAGTGTCACCGGGTGCGGCCATCTGAGCGGCGAGACTGTGGTCAATTGCGCGTAGATCTTGGCCAAATTTTATGGGATCAACGCATTAATTAACTGTCGCAATTTTGCGGGTATAAAGCGCATAAACTGCGGAAATTTAACCAGATTAAAACGCATTAACTGTGGTAATTTTACGGGGCTGACGGATTAGCTGTGAAAATTTTACGGGATTAAAACGCATAGAATGTGGCAATTTTGCGGGATTAATGTATTAACTGTGGCAATTTTGCGTGATTAACGCATTAACTCTGACACGTAACACTTATATCCAAGATTCAATTTTACTGAAACTAGATTTTCACATTCAACTTTCAGATGTATGAACTTAAATGAAAATACAACTATTTGCCTTTGGAGAGCGTGAATGAAAATACGGTTTGCTACCTATATTGGGGTGAACCTATAACGAAATCCCCTCAATGAGCACCGATGGGTCACCATATTTTAAAAATCCTCTCAACCTACTTGTTAACAAAACGGTAGCAAGCTAATTTTTTTTCAAATCTGGTGTTGATTATCACCCCTCAAATGTGGGTGACGATGAAAAAGTTGCATTTTTTTAACCTCACTTGTTTAGTATGAACAAGTGAAATATGTGATTTTTCTGTTGAAAATGATTTAGTGTCGTTCTTTAGCAATAGAATTACGTGCGGTTTTTCGCACGTAAAAAATTATTTCAACTAGAATTCAAATAACTTCCTAAAGATGATAGAATGATATTTTCTTGCTCATATAAGCTCGTTTCACATTACATGGCTTTACGCACTTTGAAAAAGCTCAACTAATTTCCAATAATGTGAACAAAGCATATCAAATGCAGTATTATAGCGCAACAATGAAGAGTTTTAGAATCATCAGTGGGGTGCTTCATGATTCCAAAACGCTTTTTCGCAATTTCCACAATACTGCACTTGATTGCTATATTATAATATTGCAGTTGATTCTTATAACATTGCAGTTTGGTGTCACATGTATGTATTTTGACATGAGAACATATCCCATGCTGGCTCACATTGGCGCTTAACCCTGGACACAAAATGTGCTCCCCCACAACATTTGCCAAAGGAGGTACACAAAGAGTCCAGCAAAAAAGGTGTTCTGCCACCAGAACACGCTCTGAGCATGTATACGATGGGATTCAACACTAACATAAAATGTGTTTTTGGTACCAAAGTACCTCTCTAGCCGGTACGCAGTTTTGTGTTCAGTACTACCTGTTTTATGCACCAAAACGCATCCCATGCAGGAATACATTAGCCCGTAAACGCCCAAGTGGACTGACTATGCGGCCCTCTTCCGAAAATAGCCTCAATATGTTGTTTTTCTCGTTAAATTAGTTCCCTGATGTGTTCTTTGGAGTTTACTGCGAGTGGCAGTTCGTTCTTCATCCTGATATTGGTGAATCCCTGATGCCGTACCAGATTTATGATGTTGATCGTAATAACAGTAATAGGAGGACAAAATGCGGACGTTAAGAGGTTACGACTCAATACCCAGCACCCTTTTCACTTCACACACACACCCTTCTAAAAACCAATCAAAAGCACCCAGGAATGCAATCTCCTAGCCCACTCCCCACCGTGTGTGTACCCCCAGAAAAAGAAAAAACACCCAGGAATATAATCTCCAAATCCCACCCCACCTTGTGTGCACCCCAAAAAGATAATACACCCTAGATAGTATTCTCCCAGCCCACTCTCCACCATGTATTCTCCCAGCCCACCCCACCTTGTGTGCACCACAAAAAGAAAATACACCCTAGAAAGTATTCTCCCAGCCCACTCTCCACCATGTATTCTCCCAGCCCACCCCACCTTGCGTGCACCCCAAAAAGAAAATACACCCAAGAAAGTATTCTCCCAGCCCACTCTCCACCCTGTATTCTCCCAGCCCACTCTCCCCCATGTGTGTAATAAAGAATAAAAAGCACCCAGGAATATAGTCTGCCCCAACTGTCGCGGTGTCGGAGAGGTCAGAGAGTGACTGCAGCCATGAGGAGGCAGTCTCGCAGGTACGAGGAAATGTCGAAAGCAAATCCCTCTTTTGACTCACATCCGCGTTCGGGTTTATCTTTACAGCTCTTCGCTGATGTACTGAACTCGTTGACCGCGATGGGTTAAACTGAAGTTCAGAATTCGACTCAAATTTAAATTCAAGAGTTTTTTGAAATTTTATAAATGCCGAACATCAATTGGGTCTATTAAATACCATTAAATTTAAAAGATTGTTATGACTTTTTCAAACGACCCACCGATGAGTCATATCGCAGCTAGTGAGTTAAAAGGCTGTCGAAAGGCTCGCTGTACCCTACGATTGTGTTGAATAGTATTTCCTTTCGGGGGCAACCGCCATGGCGTCCTGGTGTTAGTTATAAGGCATTTGGAAATCAATGTACAAGATGATGTATCAGGCTTGATTGGAATAAAACTTTCTTTCTTTAAAATATCCTTTCTTTTCGATTCTTATATAATTTTGAGGCCTCCTAGTTGTGTACGCTCGATGTGTTGGGTGTACTTAAGAAAGCAAATGAAGTAAAATGACTGTAACGAGAGCCGGGATATGTAACAAGAATTTAAATTTCTGGAACAATATACACCTCTACAATTTTGTGCATAAATATGTATAACGAATAGAACGCTCAAAAATAGAGTGCCGTTGAGACAACTAAACTTTATCAGTGTCTTATAAAAAAAAGTTCTACCAGTGCCCGCACAGGGCAGTGCCAGCACAGGGCAGTGCCAGCACAGGGCAGTGCCAGCACAGGGCGAGTATATAAGGGAAGGTCACCGTCAGTCGCTCAAACTTCTTTCGACGCCGGCGCCATGGTCGCCAAGGTGCGTGTGCGCGCGAGAAATCCATTGTTGGGCCGTGTGTCAAAGATACTTAGTGTATCATTGATACTTTGTGTATCAGAGATTCTCCGTGTTATCATTGATACTTTGTGTATCAGAGATACTCCGTGTTATCATTGATACTTTGTGTCTCAGAGATAATCTGTATTATCATTGATACTTTGTGTGCCGATGATATCAGGTGTACCACTGATACTCCGTTATTTCAATGATACTCCGTGCATCAGAGATGCATTGTACATCTATGATCCCAGGTGTATCATAGAAGCACATTGTATCAGAGATACACAGGTTTTAATTGATACTTCGTGTATCGGAAATACTCCGTGCATCAGAGATCCTATGTGTACCAATGATACTCAATGTAACATAATATACACGGAGTATCATAGATACTGTGTGGTCCAGAAGGTGTTTTTAAGTGTTCCTTGTTCTTTTATGAGTGAAGTGTCTCTAATAAGTTAGGTGCATGATATCTTCTAGGAGTTTGGTGGATTGCAAAAGTGTCATCTTAAGTTGCTAGTCTGGTGATTCGGACGGTGACGTTAAAATTTAGGGCGTTGATATACATTTTTAAGTTTTATGTAAAAATTGATTTATTTTAATTTGTTCGATTTAAGGTGGCTTAGTTTATCAGAAAGCGAGGGCAATGTCATTTTAAGTAGATTTCAAGGTGTGCCTATCTCATTAACTCATGAGCGTTCCATATGAGTGAAACTAAATTAGGAATTAACGATGATGTTGGACACTATGAAATGTTATTAACCATGTTATCATTGAGTTGAAAACAGGACTTCCAAGCAATATGGCTACTTGATAGGATCAGTTTGTCAAAACATATTCATGTCATGCTTGTTACGCAGGTGAAATATTATTTTAAAATTTCGTATCATGGTTGTCATACATGCGAAATAATATTTTAACATTTCAAATCACGTTAATTATACAGGTGAAATAAAATTTTAACAAATGGAAAAACAGGAAAATGAGCCATGTTTCTAACTAGGTGTGTTGGTCATTCTAATTAATGACCGCTCTTCGTTGATTAGGAATATGTAAATGGAAGTGATACTATTAAATTACAAATGGGTTTCCTGCGCCCGTAACAAATCAGGTGTCTATGGAACCTCGATTTTGAATTAATTTATGGTGAAATTGCTTATATGTTATTTCCATTTTTCAATTTCTGTTTCCTTCTTTCGATTACAACAAATGAGTAATGGAATCGAACACTTTATATTAATAAGAGAAAAGATCACTGCTTATACATAATGAAATTATCAGTTAATGCAATTTATCTGTTGGTTGTATTAGTGTGTCGAATATAACATTTGAAAGGTGAGGGGTAGCGTTTTGGATCCATGGTGACAGCCAACGTTGATTTACTGTTTAATCTTCTTTTTTTTTTGCTAAATAATGCAGCTTTATAACCTGATTAACCTGGTAACCTTTCTTATCAGTGTAGTCACTACGAGGCAAACCCTTGATGAATTAAAGTTAATTTAGTTTGGGTGAAAAAGCAAACAACATAATATCGTACACACTCTAAGAGCACATTGGGCAACGTACGTAGAATCTTTCGACATGCTCTCAAATTTCGATGATCTTATAAGGTTGTATACAAGCTCAATTTCTGGCTCGTCAAGTTCTATGCCCTGCTTTTCGGAATAACATAGGACAGTCTAACACCCTGGTCTTCATAATTGCATAAAACAAAATTTTAAATCCCCATATGTTGTATTGTGGATACGATTTGTTAACAATACCCATTTTAAGAATAACAAATATATGTAGGAAAATGGTTGTATGGGTCACGGGCCTTTTATTTATAATTTAAAAGTGGGACGTTGTGTTGTGGATACGATCTGTAACAAAAGCCCATTTTACGAATAATAGTACATTCCAATATTAGTAACAAGAGCCACGTGCGGCTAAGTTATAATCTGAATATGATTAATGTTGTATTCTGGATACGATCTGGCACGAATACCTTTTTTGTGGAGTATATTTCCCTCAAATTAATTATACAGAGTGACGCAAAAGTCACTTCATTATTTGAACATTTTTCCACGATTCAAATCGTCGATAAGGATGAAACTTTAAGACTCTCTTTTTCATTTCGCATGTGACCCATTTTTATAGCAGTATCTATTGTCGTGTAATAAATGTTCAAACTGAAGAAGTGCTTTTTGCACCACCTTGTGCTATCAAACTGACCCAATGAGTCACGGGAGGCCTAGTTATAATTTGAATGTGTGGTCAGTGCGCAGGAGAGAGTGTTTTTGGATCGAGGTCATGAGGCTTTATTCTCTCTCATGAGGGCGGGTACTTTTTTATTCAAAAAGTATTGAGCAAGGGAAGTGAGTGTACTGTCTGTCTCTGCTAACGTTTCTCTGTATCTGTCAGTCTGTAAGGATCACCTTTTGTTTCTGACATGTTCACTTTTTGTCTTTGTAAGGATTTATTTGTCACTGTCTGTCTCTGTCACGATCAAATTTTTTGTTTGTTAAGGTCACCGTTTGTTTCTTTTAGCGTCACTGTTCGTCTTTGCCTAGATCAGTTTTTGTCTCTGTGAGCGTAATCATCCATTCCTGCCAACATTCCTGTCTATTTCTACCAGCATCTCTGGCCCAAATCAAAGTATAGGATCACCTTGAGGCCAAATGCACCTTCAAGTGACCAATCATCAGTCCAAAATTAATTACTTCCTACAAAGCAAATCGATCAACTCATTTTACGTAGAATTTAAGCATCTTCAACACCGCGCCATGCAGCAAAAATCGTTTTTTTTACCCCCAAAGCACACCCAAAAACGCTCGTTAAATGCGGCGTTTTTGTCTTTGTTTGGCGGAGGAACCCATCGTCGAGGATATAAAAAAGGCAAAAACCAGCGATCTCGACGAGTGACTTCCATAAGCTCGAGGTCCGAAGTGCAATGATAGTGTTTAGGTGCAAATAAACTAAAGCGGTCTTTAAAAGTCGATTATTGTGTGTACTTGGTGTGTCCATGAGAAAAATCTACGGAGATCTATCGAAATATTTCGACTCTCTCACTCACAGTAAAAATATACCACATACAAGGCTCCTTGAAGTCGATTAGTGTGTGTACTAAGTGCGTCCAAAAGAAATATCTATGGAGATCTCTCGGAACATTTCATTTTTTCCCAATTCTTAAAAATCTAATCTTATCTTAGAGAACTAATCTAATAAACGTAATCTTATAACTCATTTAAGCCAAAGAATAATTAGGTCAATTTTTTGGTGTTTGTGACAGAATTTGAATGACGGGATTTAAAATATCTGTTTTTTTATTGAACATAAAAAGGTGAAATGTTTCTTCACTAGATCAGACTTCATTTTAATCGATGCAAAGTTGATTACATGAATATTTCAAAAACCAGATTTGAACAGTTTTATTTCGGTTATAATTTTACACATGCACAGAGGCTATCTCAAAAATTTAAGTGAAAAATGCGATCGGTATTTCGAAGCATGTCTACCTCAATTCATCATAAGGAATGTATTCACAACAAACTAAAAATTTTATCCTATAATTACATTTTGATTTTCCATCATAAATATTTCATTTGTTCATTGTAGTTGGCTGAAAGTTGAATTCGGGCTTTAAGAAATACAAGGGTTCTACTGCAAAAGATTGAGGAAAATTTAAACTTTTTTTTTTTGGTGGTAGTAAAATTACTTTTTTGGTCACTGTGTCATCAGCTCATCAACTCAGTTGTTTGGGGTAATAAATGTTGAATAAGATTTAAGGGTTCGTTTTTACTCTGCAATTCACGAATGATTTCTAGAGGAAAACTAGTTTTTCGATGCGTTGCATAAGCGTCCTTTTACTTTCGAATGAATGAAAGAAATGAAAGAAGGAAATGAAAATCACACTTATATTTAATTCACTTTCATGTTGTAAATCAGATCTCTTCAAAGACCCAAACCTTTGACCAACGCTAAATATTGTGTGAGAAAATAAATAGCTCAAAAAATTTGGGTTATGAGCTTTGTGAAGTGCAATTGAAATTTAAAAACAGGTTTTTCTCTGCAGTTGGTCCAGAACTGCTCTATTGTGGGGCAAAAATAGTTCATCATGAAAGAACAGCTTCTGACTTAGTTGAAAATTGCTTCCGCTAAAACTGCCATGGAAGTTTTATTCTATCCTTAACTGCTCCGACAGTTAATGAAAATCTGATTTCAAATAGATTGCACATTTCTCCCACTATGCCGTCAGAATTAATTTCGCATAAAACGAAATAAATGTCCCATACATCCATGGGACTGATTTGAATTTCTACATGAGCCGTAGCTTGGCAATACTTCAGAAATGTACGCATGTATTTTAATTTTTTTAAACTGTATTCAGTGTGAGACAACTTCAAGTAGTTTGTAACAGAGATTTAACAACTCGACGCATTTTATGACTCGTGTTTCTGTGATTCAATTGAAACAGGGTACAATGTCAGAATTTTTTGATGATATGGTCAACAAAACCATTTCATTTGAAGTTCGAGTTTCGCATTACCCTTGAAGCAACGCAAACTTAAAAAAACACTCACAAGGAAGTATTATAAATGGTGAATTGAAATTAGTCTATGGTAGTATATCTCAAATTTAGGGTTATTTTCGATGAGTGTACTAATGAAATGCATGTTCTAGTAGACGTTCTGAATCACGAATTCCATGGAAGGATTTATGAATCCTTCATTAGAAGAAAGGACTTATGAATCCTTCATTAGAAGAAAGGACTTATGAATTCTTTCTTTATGAATCCTTCCGTTAAATTCTTAAGGATTTATGAATCCTTCCATGGTCCAATTTACGGAGGATTTACGAATCAGGAGAGCTTAAGAATGAGGAAAATTTGACGCAAGGAATTTTTGTGAAACAATTTTTACGAATCAATATTTTTGGCGCACTTTTATAGAGCAATTTTAATGAATGATCTTGGTGAAGCAATTTTTTGATGCAAGTTCAATACGTGGAGTTATTAATACAATTTTTAAATGGTAGTTTTTATCATGGAGTTTTGTGCAGCAATTTTGAGGAAGTTTTTTTGCGAAGCAATGTATTTAAACGAATTTTAGGAAGTAATTTTTGAATGGCAGTTTTTACGAAGTAGTTTTTATGAATCATTTTTTGTGACGTTCTGGCTTCTGGCTTTCTCTGACATCGAAAATATTTAAAAATACACGTTGGTTTTCATTTTAAAATCAAAGTTTGGTGAGGTTCGTTTTGCGTTGTTTTATCTATAAAACCTGAAAATTTATTTGAGACGTACACCGTGACCATAAAAAAAAACACTACACCATTTGAAATCTTTTTTGAATTTATCCAATTTATAGGGTTACTTTGTGTAATAATTTTCCTGATCTTTCCAATTAGATGTGTGTCACCTGGAATAAATTTCAAAAAGAATGAACCCCACATTTTACTAGACAATTATTTTGGGGGCTTTCTGAAAAACTGTGCTTGACCCCTCACAGATCGTTATTTTTTGCCCTTAAAATTTGATCACAATGCATGTCCTGTCTACCCTTGTATCTACGCTCACTTATTCATTTTACTCAAGAATATAATTGTAAACTTTTCATGCCATACCATTTACAATTACAATTTCATGCCATTCATTACATAAATAATTTTCCTATACGTATATTTATTTGCAACCTCTCCTTGTTTACACTTACATTCTGACGTAAACTACTGTTTAATTTCCTTGAATTTCACTCTCATTTCTACCTTTTATTTCGTACAGATGGCTTAGTGGCACCGCGAGATAGACTGTTTCTTGAAATTCATTTCAAATTTGAGCCAAATGTTATGTTCTGTAACGAAAGGTTTTTACAACTGAACTTGTTCCTTTAGCAGAGAGAATAACATTCAAGATTTGTGCTAGAACCAAGTAGAAAGAAGGCCAATTTAATACCGACACACTTTACCCTCGAGCTCATTTTGTTGAAAGTTACACGCCGTCTCTAGAACTAGAACTTAAAATTTGCTTCAGTGTTCAAGCCCGCCAAATTTCTCATGAGGGTTCAATGACTGCTGAGGCAGTAACGTTCATGCGGCGTATAGACGTGGGAAGCGAGGGATCTGAGAAGCCTTTCTTTCTCTTAAATGCCTTGTATCTCGGTTCATCGAAATTTCTTAAAATGAGGAATGAGACAGCGCAAGGGACATCGGTGGTATCACATTTTACTATCTTCACAGTTAATGATCAATAACCATAGTAATAATGATCAAATTAAAAAAGTTATTTTTAATAAATATTATTGCTATTAATGCTGTTAATATTAATATATATTGATAGCTTAAATAAAGCACAAACTAATGCAATAGAGTTCATGAGAATTAAACCATTCTACGGCTCAAGAACATCTTTGGTTCACGTTAAGGGTTTGACGAATAGTGGAAGCATTCCTGGAGAAAAGCAGGTTTATTAAATTCTTTCTAGTCTTTACTGAAAATTTTCATTGCATGGCGATTGTATATTTTGAGATTACGAGGAACGAAAAACGAATTTCTCTCGAAATATTTCATTTATTTTTTGGGCTAGCAACTCAGTTTGTGACCAGGGAGTGCAGGTGCAGGCTTCGAAATCGCATTTAAAACACTTGCTCTTCTTTTTTTAATCAAAATCGAATTTTACAAATCTCATAACCACAGAGATTGTTCGCTCATTATAAAAAATAAATACAACCGAAATGAGGCAATTAAAGTGGACCTTTTAAATGTTGAATTAATAGATTTGATTGCATGTTCAGAAAATAAATGTGTGTCCCACTTTTGCGTATTATAAATCAAGTTCATATTTGCGAGTAGTTCGAGCTTTGAACACAGTGGCTTGTACTATAACGTTAATTGAGAGATTATATCCTTTCTCGATTTTATTTGCAATGGAATATTAAATGGGGCAAAAAGTCAAGGTATATCTTGAGCAACTGTTTGATGAATGTGGAGAAGACCATCCATACCCCTTCTGCTACTTCTCTTGTGTGTAGAGCAAGTGATGGATTTTAGGGTGTTTGATCGTTCTGTAAAACCTTACTTAAATCTCACTAAGTACAAACATGAGTATTCTTTATTGTGATCCAGAAGTAGGAACATGCTCATTCTTGATAGTGATGCAAGAGTAAGAACATGAGTATTCTTAAATGTAATCCAGAACTGCAAACATTAGTATTCTTAAATGCAATCCAGAACTGCAAACATTAGTATTCTTAATAGGGAATTGTACGGAAGCGAAATTATTTTTTTATATTTAATCTATCAACTTCTCAAAACTAGGGAAATGAAGCTATACGGCTTACGAACTTGCGGGCGGAGGTGGATCTGACGAATTATCCCGAGTGGAAATGTCAAGTTGGAATTTTTGAGTTTTTTCCCTAGGTTTTGGTGAGCGTGCTGTTTGTAGAGGCAACAACTTTGACCTTCCTTTCCCCGTCCTTTATATTAATTTCTAATATTTATTTTCCCCAGGTATTGGTGAGCGTGCTGTTGGTGGTCTTAGTAATTCTGAGCTTCCCCAAGATATCACTAATTTCTATCATTTATTTTTCCCAGGTTTTGTTGAACGTGCTGTTGAGACAACAGCACTGGGTTTCCACAAACTATTATTAACTATATCATTCCTTTTCCCCAGGTATTGGTGAGCGTGCTGTTGGTGGTGGGATCAGCTCTGAGCTTCCCCAACGACAGAGCTTTAGCTCACTTCGGGCTGATCACGAGGCCCCTCACATCGTCCCCTTCCCCTTCATCACGAACACAATCCTACACTCCCCCTTCTTCTTATTCAGCCCCTCCTGAGTCAGAAGAACAGCCGAGAGCACCCGAACGATCGTACAATCCTCCTCAGTCGGTGGAAGAAGAAGAGTCCGAGAGCTACGCGTTCCCTGAGCCACAGCATTCTGGCGTGTACCCATCGAGGGCTCCTTATCAAGATAGGAGACCCGAATCCGAAGAAGATGACGGAAAGAAGAAGAACTTCGTTCATAAGGTGAGAAAAAAGCAATGGCGGTAGTGAAAAGAATCTGAAAAAGATGATGGCCGAAAGAAGAACTTCGTTCATAAGGTAAGAAAAGAGCCATCGCGGTAGTGAAAAGAATCTAAAAACAATGACTGCAGGAAGAAGACCTTCGTTCATAAGGTAAGAAAAGAGCTATGGCGGTAGTGAAATTTCCGTGAAGGTTAGACAAACGCTGAAAACGGTAAGTGTAGCGAAGGATAAAAGAGTAATGTAACAGAATTTTGCCGAATCCAGGTGTGTACGACTGCAATTTAAAAATTTGATCAAGCGAACTTATGTGTGAATTAAGTCTAATGGAGAAGGTTAAGGAAAACTCGAATTTTATTACAAGACTGCAGCTAATGAATTTGGCCTAATCAATTACGTCTTAAAATCACGGCTTAAAATTATGGTCACGGCTTAAAATTTTTTTAACGGATAAGCGTAACTAGCGCAAATTTGAACCGGACACGAATAACGTGCGATTACATTTCGCCTTCAGTTTTGAGATTTCCAAAATATTTCTTTCGATACGAGGAAATCATCAAGATTATAAGTCCAGCTCTTCATGCGTAATTGATCGTTATAGTTTTTAACGATATAGCAAATTCCTGTTGAGGATTTTTGGAACGACTGTATGAGCAAATAAAAGCAACTTTCTGATTTGTGAACTTTTCGCGCAGGGCCGATCGTTCGCCTACAAATTTGACGTCCAAGATGGGGATTCCGGCAACCAATACGCACATGAATCTCAGTCTGATGGAGATACTACGACAGGAATGTACACAGTACAGCTGCCTGATGGGCGACTTCAGACCGTGAAATATTCGGCGGACGCTGATACAGGATTCCAAGTTAACGTCGAGTATCATGGAGTGCCATTTTATCCTGAAGATGAGTCTAACGATGAAGTGTCCGTGTACAAATTGTCTCCGAAGACAACGTTCGGAGTGTCTGGAACGCGAGAAAATGAAAACAAAGAAGATGGTGAACGTAACGAAGAAACAGACTCGTATTCCAGCTCTCAGTCGTCGTCGAGCAGGCAATCGGCATCTAGACAGTTCTCCAGTAGAGGGCAATATTCTCAAAGGCGGCAGCAAAGCTCAACTTCTGCAGTGAGTTCGGTTCGCGAAGAAGAACAAGAGTCACAAACCAGAGCATCGTCGCGCACGTACCAGGCACCAAGTTTCCCGTACATTCCCGCAAGAACAGAGGAAGAGCAGCCAGCAGATGAAGAAAGCTCTGATGAGGAAGATGAGGAGGAATCATCACAAAAAACGAACGGTGGTAGCCTGAGTCAACGTAGATACGAGGCTCCATCTTCAACTTACGGTTTTCCTACAGTATCAACAAGAGGAAGTGAGGAAGAAGAAATTGAAGAGAAAGAAGTATCGCAAAGCAGCAGAGGTTCGCAGTCTGATAGAGCTAAGGAGTCTGCACGAGTACGTTCTAGTCCTCGACGAACGTACGGAGCTCCGCAACAAACAAATCAGAAAGACCAAAGCGAGGAAACAGAAGAATCGAGATCAGAACAACAAAGCTCCGTGGCACAAAGTAACCAAGAAGATTCAAGAAATGATCGATTCTCATCTCAGTCGCGTTACCTCCCACCTAGTGTAACCTATCAAACTGTTGCATTAGAAATAAGTGATGCATCATATTCGGAATCTACAGCACAGTCTGTTGGTTCCAGTCAAGAAGATTCCAGAGCAACTCAACCGATCTCTTCTCCGCCTAGTAGAACTTATGGAGTACCAGAAAGCACTATAGAGTCAACTAGTGATACTGATGGCGAAAAAGAAAGCGAAACTACTGAATTATCCAATTCTTACGGCCCACCACAAGAAGAAAGAAGAGAAAATCTCAGAAACACGTACTTCCCTCCCCAGACAGCCTATGGAGTTCCATCTAGAGACGACAGCGATGAAGATACAGAAACAAGTTCTGAAGTTGATTCTCCCGTGGAAGAAGTTCAGAGAGGCTACGGCCTTCCTGCTGAGGAAGAAAACTCTAGCGACGAAGAAGAAGAAGTTTCTCAGGCCATCTACTTCTCACCGAGAAGAACGTACAGTGTGCCAAGCAGGATAGATATTAGAGGAGACGAAAGGTCAAGAACCTCTGGGACTGTTTCCAGTACGTATGGGCTGCCAGAGGAAAGCGATGACGAAACGAAGTCATCTGTACCTAGTGAGGCGCCATCAAGAACCTATGGTGTGCCAACCACACCTCAGGACGGCAGCGATGACGCAGAGGAGCCAACTTCACAGCAACAAGAAACATCTAGACCAACTAGCCCCAGTCGAACTTACGGTGTACCAACGAACGTAGAGGCGGCGCCGTCTGGTGGAGATGAGGAAGATGAAGTTGCCGCGCAAGAAGTCCCTTCAAGGACACATGGAGTTCCGAGTAGCAGTTCAGAAGATACAAAGCGTGCAGAAAGTTCTTCATTCTCACTAAGTGGCACTAATGGAGCTCCTGACGAGAGTGACGAGCAAGAAGTTGCAAACGTGGGGCCTTCAAGGACTTACGGCGTACCCGTGATTACGGAAAGCGAAAGTCCAAGCCTGATTTATTCTCCTCCAAGAAGCACTTATGGAGTTCCGGACATAGGTACCGATAGTGCATCTGTAAATAAAGATGGCGAAGATGAAGATAACAATGAAACACCGTCTAGAACGTATGGCTTACCGGAAGACAGGCCAGAGGCTGTCAGAAATACTAAGCCAGTTTTCCCTCCTCCTAGTAGAACATACGGAGTTCCTGATAACGAAGGGGATGAGAGTAGGGAAGAGAGCAATGACGATGAAAGGAAAGGTGATGAAGGTGATATTAGCAACAGTGGAGAGGTAGAGTCGAATAAACAGCCTTCTACGGCCTATACAGTACCAGGAAATGTAGACGACTCCAGAGAAACTGAACCCATCTACGCCCCACCTAGTAGGACGTATGGAGTACCTGCTACTTCTCCAGATGAAGCCAAAGATAACAGTGCAGATGATAATGCTGATGAATCGGAAGACGAAAACGACAGTGAAGAAAGGAGCGCGGAGGAGTTGCCGCGAACATACGGAGTACCAAATGAAGTCGATGAAGAAAGCAGATCTCCTCAACCTATTTACGCCCCTCCTAGGCGGATATATGGAACTCCTAATGTTGATCGGGATGATGAGAACTCCAGTGATGAAGAAAGTGTAGATGAAACTCTGTCACAAACACACGCAGTCCCTGAAGAGGATGACAGCGTACAAAGCCCGCCGCGTAGGACTTACGGAGTACCTGTCGTTGATGCAGAAGAAACATCAGATGTAGACAATGTTTATAATGATGATAGCGACGATAAAGAAGATGGTAGTGATGAGGAAAAAGTAGATCGAGAAATTCAAGTACCTTCTAGGTCATACGGTACACCCGAGGACTCAAGGGCCACTCAGTCGATCTACACACCTCCCAGTAGGACTTACGGTGCACCCGTAGACGATACGGATGGTGTTAGTTCTGACGGTGAAGAAGATGACGAAAGCAGCGATGAAAGCGACGATGATGAAAACAGTGCTTTCGGAGCTCCTTCAAGAACTTACGGAGTTCCTATAAATAATGTTGATGATACTACGGCACCACAACCAAATTATGCTCCACCCAGTCGTACATATGGCGTGCCCGATATCAGCGTAGACGACACCAACGCAGAAGATACTGACGAACGTGCCAGTGATGATGAAGATAGCAGTGACGAGAATGTAGATACAGACAGGAACGAACCACCATCTAGGACATACGGGTTACCTGAAAGCCGAGAGGATGGTTTCCAATCTCCGTCACCAATTTACGGTGCTCCCAGTCGAACATATGATGCACCTGAGGTCAGTCGTGATGAAACTATCGTAGACGATGCTAATGGAAGTGATGATGATGATGAAGAGAAGAGCAATGAAGATGAAAGAACAAACTCGTATCAGCCTCCTTCCAGAACTTACGTAGTGCCTGAGAACGATGAGGAAGATTCTAGGGCACCAGAGCCAATTTATGGTCCTCCTAGTCGGACATACGGAGTCCCCAATGACGGTCCTGATGAAACCAATGCTGACGATGCTGATGAAACTGATGATGACGATAATGACAGTGAAGAGAACGAAGAATCAAATTCGCCTCAACGACCTTTAAGAACTTACGGATTGCCCGAGGAAGATGGAGATGAATCTAGCGCACCAGAGCCAATTTACAGTCCTCCTAGTCGGACATACGGGGTCCCAAGAGGCAATTTCGACGAAATTAGCGTTGAAGTCACTGATAAAACTGATGATGGCGACAATGACAGTGAAGAGAGTGAAGGAGCAGATTCGCCTCAACTTCCTCGGAGGACTTACGGAGTGCCTGAAGAAGATGAACGAGATTCAAATGTTGAAGTTCCAGCACCAATCAATGGCCCTCCCAGTCGAGCGTACGATGTTCCAGATGTAAGTGAAGACGAACCAAGCAACAGTGACGGTGAAGGAAGTGACGATGAGGAAGACAGTGATGAGGATGAAGAAAAAAATACGTATGCATCCCCATCCAGAACTTACGGAGCGCCTACAGTCGATGAGGAAGATGTTGGACCTCCAAAACCTGTGTATGCTTCTCCCCGTCGGACATACGGCGTCCCTGATGTAGATACTGAAACCAGAGATGATGTAACAGAGAGTGATGGCAATGATGCCAGTGGGAGTGATGGTGACGGTGGAAGTGATGGTGGTGATGAAACAGAAAGTGATGAGACTGAGGGAAGGAACACTCAAGAGCCTTCCAGAACGTACGGAGTACCGAAGGAAAGTGGCGAAGATTTACGAGCTACTCAACCGATTTACTCTCCTCCCAGCCGCACGTATGGAGTTCCGAGAGAAAATGAGGACGAAACTAACTCCAATGATAGTAACACAGACGATGACGAAGAAGGTAGCGATGAAAATGAAGAAATAAGTTCGTATCAATCGCCATCCAGAACTAACGGAGTGCCTGAGGATGATGAGGAAGATTCTAGGGCACCTCAGCCGATTAATAGTCCTCCTAGTCGGACATATGGAGTCCCCATTGACAGTCCCGATGAAACCAGCGCTGACGATGCTGATGAAACTGATGATGACGACAAAGAAAGTGAAGAAAACGAAAATTCAGATTCGCCTCAACCACCTTTGAGAACTTACGGAGTGCCTGAAGACAATGAGGGAGATTCTAAAGCCCCAGAACCAATTTATGGTCCTCCAAGTCGAATATATGGCGTTCCAGATGTCACTCAAGATGAACCAAGCGTTAGCGATGCTGAAGAAAGTGATGAAGAGGAAGACAGCAAAGAGAATGAAGAAACTGATGCATCTCAAGCCCCATCCTGGACTTACGGGGTACCTGCAACCGACCAGGAAAATGCTGTACCTCCGCGGCCTATCTATGAACCTCCTCGTCGGACATACGGTGCTCCAGAAGTGAGCGTGAGCAAAGATGATGATGATGCTGCGGACCAAGGAAAGGACAGCGATGAAAGTGATAATATAACTACGTATCAAGCTCCATCTAGAACACACGGAGCCCCAGACGGCGACGATGAAGATTCTGGGGAAACGAATCCAATCTACATTCCTCCAAGCAGAACATACGGTGTTCCAAGTAGCAGTGCAATCGAAACTGCAGAGGAAGTTGATGATTCAAATGACAGTTCTGAAAATGATAGCCAGGGAGAAGACGCCAACATTGCGAATGAACCTCCTGCCCTCTCTTATGGAGTACCAGAAGACGACAGCGAAGATTCTAGAGGAACAAGACCTATCTACTCTTCTCCACGGACCACCTACGGTGTCCCTGACATCAAAGAGGAAAACACAGAAGTTCAGGAAGGAGATGGAGGTAATAGTGACGGAAATGATAGCGATGAGAATGAGAAGATAGAGGCTTCCGTGCCACCTTCCAGAACTTATGGAGTACCCTTAGATAATGACGGTGATATCATTGCTCTGAATCCAATCTACGGTCCTCCTAGTAGAACGTACGGCGTTCCCGTACTTAGTGCCGACTCAGCAAGTATTGATGACGAAGATGATGATGAAGGTGGAGATAATGGCAGTGAAGAGGTCGAAATTGGCCAAGTTCAGATACCTTCCAGAATTTACGGAACACCTGAAAATACCCAGGAGTTACAAAATTCTTATTTACCTCCAAGCCGCACTCATGGCGCGCCGCTGTCTGACTCAAAAGCTTCAAAATCACTTGATGCGACGTCAAGTTCACCGTCAAGCAGCTACATCTCACCATCGTCTGGTTCGGATGAAGTTCCATTGTCATCATACAGTGTCCCACCAGCGCCCACGTCTTCTGAATATGAACCTCTATACGCCCCGCCGCTATTTCGGTATCGTTCTCCATCAGAGGGTTCACAAGCAGCCGTAAGATCGTCGTATAGCGTTCCACCAGCTCCTACTTCTTCGGAGTACGAACCTTTATATGCCCCACCGGCTACTCAATATCGTTCTCCATCAGAAGGTTCAGAAGAAACAGTAAGATCGTCATATAGTGTCCCGCCAGCACCTACTTCATCCGAGTATGAACCTTTATATGCCCCACCGGCTACTCAGTATCGTTCTCCATCAGAAGGTTCACAAGAATCCGTTAGATCGTCATACAGTGTTCCACCAGCTCCTACATCTTCGGAGTACGAACCCTTGTATGCCCCACCAGCTATTCAGTATCGTTCTCCATCGGAAGGTTCTGAAGAAACAGTAAGATCGTCATACAGCGTTCCACCAGCTCCTACTTCTTCCGAGTATGAACCTTTATATGCCCCTCCTGCTACTCAGTATCGGTCTCCCTCAGAAGCTTCAGAAGAAACAGTAAGATCATCATATAGTGTCCCACCAGCACCCACCTCGTCCGAGTATGAACCCTTGTACGCCCCACCTGCCAACCAATACATCGCTCCTTCCGATGGTTCAGACGAGCAAGTTGGGTCGTCATACAGCGCTCCTCCAGCCCCAGAACGTGACGGTGAGACTGAAGCACGATATGAACCTCTTTACGCCCCACCCAGTCGAGGGTATGGAACACCAGACAGTAGCGACAGCGAAGAAACAACTACCGAAAATATTCGCCTTGTTCGTTTTCGGTCACCATTGAGGAGAATTAACACCAGTCGTCAGAAGCCTACGGCCTTCTATCAGCCCAGGCCAAAGAAAGTCCCTAACTTGAACAGTTTCAGATCAAAATCAAGACACACTAGAGAACCAGATGTGTCGTTGGTATCATCTCCTCCTACTCGGTACGAGGAACTGTCAAAATAGCGTTCTCTTTACATTGAGGATGACCGAAGATAAAAACGTAAGGGAGAAATACTCATCCTTTTTTCAATTCAGCGTCGATGTGAAAGAACCAAAATGGATTAGGTGTTTCATTTATCTTAGATTAGGTTTCATACTCACAATTCTTATTCATTCATCTCTTTTACCTTTTATCACAGCTTTTTATCAATACAATAGTGCTCAAAGGGGTTATAGATTATAGAGTAGCTTTAAGGTACCCATAAGGTGTGTCTGAGTTTACGAGGACAGACAAAATCTAAAGATAAAATTCGAACGACCGAATACCTGACTTTGTTTATTGACGTTAAGTAGAGTCCGTCGTATATTTATTACATTATTTATATATTTGAAATGAACTGCTGTTTAATTTCCCCTTCGATTATCTTAGAGCCGTAAAATTTTAATCAGTTGGCGCTACCAGGACTTTCTTGAAAATTTAAACGCTGAAAAAGGCTAAAACTTATGGTAGATCAAGAAAAGATCTTTACTTAAGTTCCTTTGAAACGGAATTCACTGTGTTGTGTTCGCAAATTTGAAGCTAACATGAAAACTTGGTTCATTTTTTGGATATGCTGTGACTGTCAGCCACATTTAATGGAATGGTAAACCTTCACTCAAAATTCAAGATCAAAGCTAAGTTCTCTTATTCGCTTTCGCTTGGAGAGTTTGAACTTGAAAGTCATCGTTCTGAAAAATTTGCACAAATGTTTGTCTCTTCGGAAAAATGATGATTTAATTCCATTCTAAAATATAATTAAGACTTTGAGATTTGATGTACATTTTAGATTGCGTTTATCGTTCGTCTAACAATTCTGCAGTTCGGCATCCGAGATATCCGCCCTACTGAAAGCCTGCGGATGCAGTTCTTCTATTTGGTTGAACTGCCCCTGAATTTCTTTGTAATGTTAATGGCATTGAAGCACTCCTGACATCAAGAAATTTGACAGAAATTACTCCCGTGCAGTTTGTTTAACTGAAAAAATTTAATTCTTGTGTGCAAATTTTGTTACCCGGTAAATTGTGCAAATCTGCATTGTCAAATAACCAAGCAAATATTCAATCAGTGGCAAAACCAAAAAAATTCAACAAAAATACTGTGATGGAAAAACGCAACATGTCCCAGAGAGTGTTAACCAGAAAGTGATTTTATGCACATTTCGTGAAACGTATTTTTAATGCGCATTTAGTGAAGGCATTTAATTATCTTTTAATAAAAATTTTGTTTAATTATTATATATCTAAAGGATATCCCCAAAAAAGACAATACTATACTGATATTTTGTTGAAAGTGTTTCTGCAACCGGGTAATTCAATAGAAAATGCGAACGTTCAATTTATTTTTATTGGTTTTGGGATTGAGTTCATTGAGCTTCGAGGGTCCCAGCTGAGTCACTTATTTCAGAGTTCCTTGAGAAGGTACCTGAAGCTATTTTGGTTCCAAGATGTTGAAGACTCCTTCAATTGCTGACAAAGGACTTGTTGGTAAGTATATTTGACTGTCACATTAAATTCAGGTGCATATTTTTATGGTTATTTATGTTTCTTATCACGTTGACTGCGTATTGGAATGTCCGTATGTGTACCACTAGGTATACATCCCATTTATGTACCGTTGTGAATAAACAGCACCTCCCGTTTTGAGGTTACTTGCAAGGTCGGTTGACAGGGAGTTAAATTTTGTAAATATTTAATAAGATCTTTACGTGATACCAAGAAGTCACTGGGAGCTCATTCTGAATTATTGGAAATTAATTTTTGAACGATCAGTTTATTCTTTTCGCTTTGACTATGTTTTCGCGGTTGTTGCGGTTGTTTTAGATAGGTTGTGAGTTGCAGAATAGGGAAATCGATTTCACTGCTGGAACACGTTTAATACTTTCTAAGAACATGGCAAATATAATTGCAAGTTAGCATTTTAATTCGTATGATGACATTTATTTAAAAAAAGTCGCGAGACAGATGAAATGTTATTTATACCGGTGCAGTCAGCGAGTTAATTGGTAGGTTTTGTTTTATACTGCATGTGTAGAATATGGTTCGAAATTCTCAGATCTTAAAATGCAAGATTTTATTTTTTGACTTTGGTTGCACAATATGGCAGCAAATTCTCGAAGAAATTTCAAGTTGGCTTCATAGCGATTTTATACGGTCAATATTGAATTTATTGTTGTCAACGATTTCAGTTATTTCGTTCCCTCATATGGGTAATATGGTACAATTGAAGACGTTTTACACGAATGACATTGTGCTCGCAAATGCTTGGTTTTCGAGAAATTTGCCTTTGAAGTTTTAGGAACGTCGTTTATAAAATTGAACAAACGTACTCGCAAATAAGCAGAAATGCGGTTTTGACGTACGATAGGTGAGGTTAGATTAGGTAAAGTTAGGTTAGTTAAATAAACAAACCTAAACTAACCTAGGTAAACCTAAAAAACCTTAAAGTAACTAAGCCCTATCGAGGCCGTTGTCCCCCGCCAATAAACATGGAGTGGTCCGCGTCCGCGAAGCTCCGGAAGAGCCATATGAAAACTGCCGTTAATGCTATTTTTACCTGAACGTTATTTATGCTGTATCTCGCAAAATAAGCATTTGCGAGCACAATGTCATCCGTGCAAAAGATCTTAAAATGCCTCCAATTACCTAGGTCTGCAACGAAATTTTAAAAATCGTTGACAACATTAAATTCAATATTGACCTTTTATACTTCATTCATTTATCATGTTGGGGAATTATAAATTCCTATTCAATCCTGAAAAAATTGAAGATATTAAGATATGATGATAAATAGAGTTCAAATGAATTTAGAACGTTGTTTACTTTAATCGAATTTATTACTACACTCTCAATACAATATTATGCTATGGAAAACGAAAGAAGACAGTATTAAGTCAATACAATTTAACAAATAAGTCAGAAAATTGATTTGGGAAATAATGAATTTTAGCTTTGGTTAAGAACACGGTGAAAGTAATCATAGGATAAACAAATAAGGTTATAGAAGAGAAGTACTGTAGTTTGAAGAGCCAAAATTTCAACTAATCCTCTTACTTTTAAAACGCATAAGGAAAGAACTTAAAAATCATGCAATTTAGATATTTCGGTGAAATGAAGATTTAATTCCAATTAAGATTTCGAAATTTAATTAACGTGGTCGAGAGGAAGATCCGATAGCACAGTTAATGATACAGTTATATAATTACAACCTTATACTACATAAAATTTTCGATTACGGCAAGCAATTTTCTATCCTTGTATAGGCGATGGAAAAATTGCGTTCCTTACTGGTAACTCTTTTTTTGTCGTTATTCCCTCAATGAGAAAGGGGTAAAAATTTGGCTTAATCCTCACCTAACCCAGGTTTACAATGCTTATATTTATTTCCTTTTTCAGAACATTTTTTGTAAAGACTAAGGGCTAAAGTGGATTAGAAAACTATTTGAATAAAAGCTTTTTTACTGTAAAATTGTCAGCAGCCAAAACCAAGCATCGAATTCGTATCAAATCAAGTCTGATTTGTCAATAAAATTAATCATCCACAGAATATTTTGCGAAAGTGTTATGGTGGATTTCAATCGAAATTCAAGCATAGAGAAAAACATTATCCGGCTTTGGGGCCGATAGCCCATGATGAAGTTTGAAAGTATTTGGATATTGACCTCTATATTGACAAATTAGTAGAGCGTAAATATTTTTTCACAATCAGATGAATTATGTTGTCAGGGTGTCAACAGGTATCATAAATTTAAAAACAGTTTTGTGCGTTGAATTAAAACCAAAACTGAATAAACTTTCCGCTAAATTTTTAAGGAACATCTAAAAAAATTAGTCCTCGAATTAATGGTGTCCCAAATTCCATAAATTTCGAAGGCGAATTCCTTTAGCTCGAAAAATTTTTCTCCGAAAGAATAAAAATTTCAAGCGAAAAAGTCGAGTCCCGGGACATCAAAAGATGACAGGTTCATCACGCCAGAAGTCGCGCCAGGGCAACGAAGGCGACGGTAGCGAAGAGCGTAGAGACTGTAGAGCTTGCGGTAGATTTTGTCAGGCCTGTGGGGATTAATTATTTTTAAACTCATAAGTTCTAAGCAAATAAATAATAAACACGTTTCATGCAAAAGGGCCGGCTGGTGGGTCCCATTAATTTTTAGTTTCCTTGGATGGGACCCACCGGTAATCACAAATTCATTTCTACGTATATTTAATCAAGAGGAAGTGGAGGCACATTCCAATTAATGTTTTGTCTATTTTGGAGCTGAATTACTACGATGAGTTTCGTTTGAATTGGATTTTGAACCTTAGTTTAACTAGTCGTAGTTAGCCCTAAAGAATAACAGTTATAATGACCAAGCTCGTCCTCGTTTATTTTTCAACGGAGCGACAATAATTTATCTTGCACAGGCTTTCTGAGTATTTCATATGTACTCGTACCTCCGAAAATTTTGTTACAGATGCCAAACTTTGTCAGAGAGAACTAGTTTCATAACTTAGGAAACTTCTACAGCCATTTTTATTCAAACGGAAATCTATGATGCTTTATAACTGGTTGCAATGGTAAAAAAAATTATGAACCCCTGATTATGTCTCTTTCAACCTACGGCCTTTCTTTAGTACCTACTACAGTATCTCGACACCTACGACTGTCTTTCGCTGCTAAGGACTGTCTCTTACTACCTTTGATAGTCTTTAAAGTGCTCGAATAAAACAGTCGGAAGCTGTTTCGAACAACATAAAGAAACATTGGAGCCGGTCACAGCCATAAACTATACAAGTTTTGATACACAATAAACAAGTCCTCAGAATTAGAACTGTTTCCAGTGTTCTTTGCACAGTATACACGTAGAACAACGCACCAACGAATTTGGTTTGGCTGTCGAGGATGGTGTAGGACAGTAGCTTAAAGCTAGACAAAATTTTGAAACACAACATGCGATTCCTCAGAATTAGAACCGTTTCCAGTGTTTCTTACGTTTTGTAAAGGACAACTCACCAACGTAGGTGGTTTGGCTGTCGAGGATGGTGTAGGACAGAGCCTTGTACGTCTTCTGCACGAATGCCTGCCTCGGGGGGTTCCAAAAGACGTAGTGGTTGTCCATCGTGGGCTGCTCTCCGTCGGGCAGACTACGGGACTCCCCTGGCAAAAATATGAATATCTAATAATCAGGAAAATTTCTCATATACTGATATTGACATTTGATGCTATCCAAAAAGGTGAAATTGTCATTTCATATTTATCAACGTTACTAATATCTGTGTTAATGTATTATTAATTACGGATAGAAGGTGAAAGTTAGCTGCTATCCAAGAAGATGAAATTGTCATTTCATATTTAATAATGATATTGTCAAATACTATTTTTCAAATCAAAGGGTTTGACCTTTTCCATCCCTATCAATAAAATTGATATTTACATAGTTTTAATTACTGATTGACACTCGATTCCATACAAGAAGACTGAATTGTCATTTTACATTTTTTAATGAAATAAATATATGAAATTCATGTAATATTAATTACTGAAATTGACATTTTATCTTATTCAAGTTGATGGAATTATTATTTAATATTAATCAATGGGATAATATCTTATATTCGGATATTGACGCCTTACATTAATAAACGGTATTAATATCTGATATTCCACAAGTAGATGGTACTATCATCTTATATTAACTAATGATATAAATATCTGATATCATATATGAATTAGAGATAATAATGTCTCAAATTAATAAATTGAATGATACTATTATATATTAATTCTTGATTTTAACAAATGATATAAATTTATTAGCAATCGTTATTAATTAGTGATATTGGCTTTCGATATTAATTAATGAGATGCAATCTTATTTGATTAACAATTTATGTATCATATATTACCTATTTAGATGATATTAAACTGCACATCTCTCAACTAAATAATGCAGCGGGCATTGATGAAGCAGTAGTAAAGTTGATTGAAGCTATAATGGTCGCATACAATCAGTGTTGCCCAATTGTAACCCGTACAGTTACCCCTAAAAATAAACAAAAGCCCTGGATTACTCGAGACATCGTGATAAATATTAAGAAACGTCAAGCGTACTTAGCCCTCTTTTACGAAGAGCGAATATCTTGAGATATATATAACCGATTCAGAAACTATGTGACAAATCAGATAAGGTCATCAAAACAGAGCTACTTTACGCGCAAGTTTACTCAATTCAAAGCTGACGTTAAAAAGACTTGGCGCCTCCTTAACTCTTGCTATAAACCGATTAACGCTGATGAAAAGGAAATTAAACATGTTGTTCAAGAAAATGTAGCATACCATGAGAAAAAAGAAATTGCTAATCTCTTTAACGATTTCTTCGTAAACGTAGGAAAAACTATAGCTGATGGTATTCCAAGTGAACCCACTGATCACTTGGAATACATGGATTATATTCGAGAACACAACTCCTTTTTCTTTACGCCTACCAACTCCTCCGATATAATTGCGTGCATAAACAACCTAAAGAATAAATCAAGTGGGTTACAAACGTTTCCGACGAAAGTACTTAAAATTATTGCTGATATTGTAGCCCCGCTGATATCCAATCTCATTAACCAGTCTCTCTTACTAGGCACTTTTCCGAACTCCCTCAAAGTTTCTAGAGTAACCCCTATCTTTAAAAATGGTGTAAAAACCTGTGTAAACAATTATCGACCCATCTCCGAACTGCCAATTATTAGCATGGTATTCGAAAAAATTGTGTATAAAAAGTGTACTCTTATTTTGAAGAAAAATCATTTCTTTACGATAAACAACACGGCTTTCGCTCTAAAAAATCAACAACACAGGCTATATTAAATCATTTAAAATTCCTCTATTCTAATATAGATGAAGGAATGCCTGTCTTCTCTGTATTTCTTGACTTTCGAAAAGCATTCGATTGTGTGGA
>JACJUY010001592.1:125585-138484 GCA_014220935.1 Platorchestia sp. MABIK
TAAATAAAGCCGATTTGACCTATATTGTAAAATACAGCATTAAATGTCAATTATCTCAGTGATCAGTCTATTGCGAAACTAGGTTAAGTGAACTAGGTTAAACATTATTGTACACCTTAGAATAATGTGATGGAAGGATGCCCTAGAAGTCGCTGAACTTGTTCGGGCGCACAGGTAGCTATACTCTAGTTTGACCATTGTACTAGCCTTGAGAATCATTCTACCTCTGTATCACCTGTGGTAAATAAATTGTTTGTTTAAAAATTGTTTAAATATTACATCCCTCATATGTGTGCAAGAAATTTTCCATCAGGTGAGAGAAAATCTAAATTTCTTATTGCTATGAATTTCGGATCTGTGAAACCCATTTTATAAGATTTCATCAGTTTTAAAACAACCATAACCGATTTTAGAGCAGTGGAGGCCTTTAACATTCTTCTCCATTTCACAACTATTGTTTTATGACCGTCCTAATATTCCGGCTGGGTAGACATTGTGTTGGAATTAACTCCCTAGCATGAGCGTCACCACGTGTCTTCTCTTGACTCGACCTCTCACATCAGTTTTCTTTGTGCTCAAAAAACAGTCATCGTAACCACAGTCATAAGTTTGGCGCTGGCATCAGGTTGTCATGGATGTCAGAATGAGAAGGGAAATGCCATTCGGCAGGGATCTTTGTGCAGCGCATTAGAGAACATATTTATAGAGGAAAAGCCCCTCAGGGAGATACAACTATTGTATCTATGGGAATTAGCGCTTCCAGGGGGAAAATGTGTGAGGGCCTGAGCTGAGAGGTAGGTAGGCGTTCTTTTTGTTGAAATAAATATGTTTTTTGTTACGTCAAGGACCACCTTTTTCGGTTCACTGCTGTCCTGTTTTTTCATGACTTACTACTTTCTTCTTCAACTTTTATCTTATTTCTTGCTTCATTAACTTCTTTCTCAACTTCCTGTTTCTATTCCCCTTCTGTATAGATTCTGCATTCCCTAATATCCTTACTAAATGGTGCCTTCCTCCTTCCTCTCGTCGGTACGCTTTTTTTGTAGCGATTAGGGAGGCTTAAACTAACCCATAATCTAATCTTATTAAGACAAAAACATGTTGGAATTATTTTGTTAAGAGGAGTGAATAGCCCTGTGGAGCGCTAAAGGATTAAGGATATGGTATGACTACCCATTATAGTTATGATCATTTATAGTTATGACCATAGTTATGACCATTTATAGACTGCGGTGCCGGACACACCAGCAATTTATTTCATGATGTTTCATGGTGCGTAGGTGGTAAATAAACCCCATATTTATTACAATTATTTAACAAATAGGTTGCATACTCCAAGTTAGAGTCTCAATGTATTACGGCAAAAAAAAACGTATCATATCTACATTTTCATTACGAATGGAATGACTGTAGTACAGTACTCATCTTTTTCTAATTCACGAACTTTTTAATCCCGTCTTTAAACGCTATAATCTTAAGGTACTTAATACCCCTGTCAAAATTAAATCAAACCACAAGCGTTTATTCTAAGATCTATAAATCTAAGAACTTGAATTTTAGTTCAGGTTTTGAACAATTTACATTCAATCTTTAGGCATTTAACTCCCCGACCTGAACAAATCACTAGAATTTATTCTCAGGTTTAAATTTCTGAGATTCTAACTTCCAATTCTGTTTGTGAACGTTTTGGGATTTAGTTCCTCGTGCATGAACAAAATCACTAGCGTTCATTCTAAAGTTCAAACTTCCGAGATTGTAACCCTTAATACAGTTTTTAAATGCTTTACATTCAATCTTCTTAGGCATTTGATTACCGAACTTGAACAAATCACTAATGTTCATAATCGAGTTCATTCTCTTAACCTGAACAAGACTCACTAGTGTTTATTCTCGAGTTCAAATTTCTGAGATCATGACTTTCAATCGAACTTTTGGACACTCCAGCGACGTAAACGCTACGTGAACAAATCCCTAGCTTTTTTTCTAAAGTTCAAACTTCCGAGACTCTGACTTGTATCAGTGAGGAGAACAGAGGGTAGCGACTCCGACCAGAAGTGGACAGAAGCCTGGTCATCGAACATGTCCACAGTCCCGTATGTGCCAGTGCCGGTGCTGCTCAGGTCCCCGACCAGAGTCTGGAGACGGAACAGCCGTCCTTCCCTGTCCTGTTGGAGGAAGATTCGTGATAGAGAAATTTGTTGTTCTCAGCTTCACGATAGATTCCTTGCGTCATTCGTGACTTTGACTCTGGATTATTCAGGCCTTAACAATGCATTATTCGTGACCTTAACTCTAGATTATTCGTGACTTAAACTCTGCGTTAACTCTGCGGTATTCATCGCCCTAAACATATGGGATTTTTTACTTTAAATTTTCAGTAGATCTTGAGTCGTTTTGTTACCCCAATTTTGCTTCACTGAATAGGTTCTGGCAAATTATCGTTGCTGCAATCATTTATTTAATTATTCGAACGCGTTAGCTATTGTATCAATGAACTAGAAGCCAATCCAACTCTTGCACTGGAACGGAAATTGCATCATGAACCAGCTGTCGAGTATCCGTGTTTTATTTATTAATATTGTACACAATAAAATAAATTAGAATAGGTGCAAAAAGAGAATGAAATTTAAATTAACCATGGCAGAACAAAGCGATGGAAAGCATTCACTGCCTTGTTTTTCTACTCATTGCTGTTGTGGTTAAATATTTAAATTATTTTCTGCCCAATTCTTGCAGACGAAATCAATTTTTTAATTCTACTGAAGGGTTGTCATTATTTATAAAAAAATATTCATTATTTATGAAAAATGTTCATTATTTATGAAAAAAATGTTCATTATTTATGAAAAAAGGTTTATCATTTATGAATTTCTGTTTTACAATGACTGAATGACAATTGGGTCAACTCTTATGTTTCATGTTATATGGTGTTTGAGGATGCGAAAGAAACTTTGCTGATACTCACGAAGTTGTAGTGGCCCTCGAAGTCCTCCAGGAGTTTCTTCGACCCGTCCCCATTTGACACCGCTGCAAGGAAGTCGCCTTTCTTTTCTCTCTTAGTGATGGTGTCGTAGGCTTCGGGGAATATCTGTGTGCGCAAGTGCAAATTCGTTAATAGAAGAATCATTGTTTCTTTAATTAAAATTCGAATTTTTTCACATTTCCGAGTGCATGAACGCTAATTCTTTAATAGAGTAATTATTGTTTCTTTAATTGAAATGCTCTCAAATTTCGGCGTGTAAAAATACGCAAATTATTTAATAGAAGAATCATTGTTTCTTTTATTAAAATTCGATTGTTTTTACATTGTTGATGTGTACAAAAACGGAATTTCTTTAGACTCATTGTGAAGAACCTTGACTTTAGGCAAAGTCTTTTACCGTAAATATGGCAAATTTGGTAGCACTCTAGCTAATATTTTCTTTAATGTTTGCCAAAACAGACTATCTTATTCCAAAAGAGAGGGGAGAAATATTCTTGAGATGAATGGGAGAAAGTTTCCCGCGAATGTTGCTCCGGCTAATGACGTAGAACACATTTAGGTGGGAGCTTCTTTCACAGTTTTCGTGCACTTAGTGTTAACCCTTTGGGTTCACCTGAAAGAAGAAATTATGAAACATTTTTATTAATAAATATACAGAGTGATTATGTTACTGGATCTCCACAACTTTGTAGATTATCTTATTCAAAACGTGAATGGTCAGGAAAAATTTTCAGTGATTTACAAGTTACAGAATCTCCACAACTTTATAAATTCTCTGACCCATACATATCACAAGATAAGAAATTCAATACCATGTAGTGACTGTTCTGTAAATTGAAAGGGTCGCGCTCGTAAAGGTTCTCTCTGCTTGTGAGCGGTAAAAAAATATGCACATATTGATTCAATTTTTTTAAAAGCCACAGGGATAGGATTTTTCATTCAATTTAGGAAAAACTGAAACACGCATCCAATCCTTTTTGGAGAAACAAGACGAAAAAATCCAATCTCGTCGTTGATATACCACTGACTTTCACACCATGAACCTTGTTAAAGTTGATTTTATACAAACACTAACACCATGTGCCTACTTGAAGTTACATGTAAAAACATTCGATAATGTATTTATAGCTATTTACATACATTTGAATGTTTTCAAGGAGCTGAACTTGAGGGGGTTACATTTATATTATGCATGTAGAAACCTCAAGTTTTGTGTTCGTACCTGGACGAAATCAGCAGGGAGATTCAGCGAGTTTTAATCGAAACATCTCCTTTGTTAATAAAATGGGAATCTCACTGAACACATTAAGTTGGTTGGTCCGTCACTATTTCACGCTCTTAAAGGATGCTCAATGACCGTATCTGTGATACGGGTTTCACCAGTGCACAAGTACAAAAATATTTTAATAGCGGTTCCTATTAGGATGGATATATTTGTTTGTCATCCACATCTGGTACTTTCATCGCGATAAAGTAATGTGTTCGTACCTGGACGAAATCGGCGGGGAGATTCTGCGAGTTCTCATCAGTGTTGTACGTGGCGATGGAGTCGAGGATGAAAGATCCTCGGTAGGTGAGCCGATTCCTCTTGATGTGAGGCTTCAGCCACTCGTGTACGAAGTGGTTGGATCCAGGGACTCCAGGACTTGGCGGTTTCTGCGGATTTAAACATCACGTGAATTAATCCGGAAAGTTCATCATGTTTGTTAATCTGGGAGGTAATTGATGAGCGCTTTTCTGATTACCTATCCGCTGCTCTATCTCAATGAATATATTGATGCAATGTAATACATGTGAGGCTTGTATCCGTGATTGTCATTGGTGCCTAAATGTTAAATGACTTTTAATTGAAAATGATTGTAAGAATCAGTGCGATCTTGCCGTCGGATTTTGATTGATAACGAGAAGACGTGCATTTTATAGAGAAGCAGAGTCGTAAAGTTACTGAGGGTCACAGTTTAAATTATTTACAGGACTAGAACTCCAACTCAAAAAAGCTTTAAATTTTCGAACCAGGATGTTTGAATTCAAAAGAAAATTGTTTTGAAACTCAAAGTGCACTAGAATAGAATTCAAACCTGCTCTTTGGTGTTGAGGTCAAAAGCCACGTAGATAGTGGTGAAGTTCTGCACAAAACCTCTATATCTGATGCTGTTCTCCACGGCCCGAGCTACTTCGATGAGTGTGGCGATGCCTACGCCGTTTTCCCTTTCAGGATAATGGTTGTCAGTGATGCCCGTCGAGTCGTAGTGTGCGCCGATCACCAGAAGATTCTTCGTCGAATTGCCTTTTTGGATTCCAATGATGTTGGTGCCGATGACCTGTGAGGGAAATGACAAAAAGTTATTTCTCAAAAGTAGGTTACAGGAAATCATTCAGAACGGCAGAAATTATTGGTGCCACAAATTCAACACCTTTCGGATGATACTTTCGTAAATTCCAAGTTTTTCGTCTAAGATATGACTATTTCACGTGAAAAATGAAAGTGTTTTTCTATGAGGAAGGTTTCAGGAAACTCTTCAGAATGCCAGAAATTAGTGGTATCTTAAATTCGATAACTTTTGAAGGAGGCGTTCGTAAATTCAAAAATTTTCATCTAAGGCATGCCGATTTCAGAATAAAAAAAGCAAGTCCCGGTACTCCATTAGACCATAGTTTGTATCTATCTTCATGGATTACAAGTATGTTAGCGCTGATGAGGTGGGAAGGTAATGTTAAAAAGTTGTTTTTCAAAGTAGGTTTCACTTTCGAATATGTAGGGTTACAGTGCTTTGATTTACAGGGCAAAATACCGAAGGTTAGACGGAAGAGTGATAAAGAGACATACTGTCAAGAATGTTAATAGAAATATCAAATTTTAGCATTAAATATTTAAAAATTTGAGTACCGATTCAGAATGAAGTATATTATAATTTTACAATATCAATCGGTATGTATAGAACTAAAACTTTATTCGCTGTAAACACATTTGCCTAATAATGAGTTAAATCGGAAATTATAAAACTTTCTATGCTATAACAAGGTTCGTAGCGAGTTTAAGGAGCGATAAAATATTCGATGCCTGGTGAGTGACGGGGCTTAACATCCTCTTTGATAAAATCTTAACAAATATTTAATGAAATATTCGATGCCTGATGAACTACAAAGTTTAACATTCTCTTTAATAGAATCTTCAACGTCCAACAGCGTATCTAGCTTTGTACTTCTAGAACTTGTTTATGAAGCATTTGCCCTTCACTAATTGAGACCTTGGTCGCATAGTTTTAATTCTACAATTTAAAGTAAAATATTTGCTCGAGTTTAAGAAACCATTTATAAAGATGATTTATTGAATTCGATATTTAGAAACCGTTTACCTCACTTTCTGTGCATCGATTGCTCCAAAATTCAATGTGAGATACCTATAATATTTTCTACAACTTTCCAGCCTTTGCGTTTGCTCGAGAAGATGCAGAACAATTCAATTAATATCCACCGACGTTCAAAAGGGATAGCGGGTAAAAACCTAAATCAATTAAGCATAATATTAATCACCTCTTGCACATCGTCAATCCCAAAAGACACAGAAGTATTGAAGGTCTGTTCTTCAATATCGAAGCCCATCTTATCGAATACCGTGCGGACGTATTCCTGAACTTTTTTTCTGGTCTCCGGGCTCTGAGGGTGGCTGTCCTTGGAGAAGACAGCGAGGTGATCCGCCATGTAGCCGCTGAATTCATTCACATCTGCGACCAGAAATTAAAATCAATCCTCGAGTTATAAGTAATATTTTGTGTGGTTCTATTTATACGGATAAAAATGAATTCATTCACCCTGCGACAAGAAATTAAAATCAATCCTCGAGTTATACGTCATATTTTGTGTACTTCTACTTATGCTGATAAAAATCAGCCTGATTGTTTGAACCTCAGTTAAAAGCCATGACTTGACCTCTAGTTATACATCCTATTAGAACCTCAACTTTTTGGATAAAAATCAGCCAGCTTACTTGAACCTCACTTGTAAGTCAAGACTTGACCTCGTGTTATACGTCATCTTTTGTGTACTGAAACTCATCCGGATAAAAGTCAGCCAGCTTGCTTGAACCTAAGCTATCAGTCATGACTTGACTTTAGTCTTGTTATAAGTGCATCCCATGTGAACCTCAACTTATACGATGAAAATCAACTAGTTTGTGTGGACCTCAATTACCAGTTATGACGTGACTTAGAGCATTGACTCATCTTATACGAACCTCATATATATGGATGATAATCAGTTTCAGTTTCTCTGTTTCTGCTTGATCAAATTGACAAAAATAGGAACGAGGGAGTATGGACGCACAGCGCCCTATGAATTGCAAGAGTCGGTGGCAGGGATCCCAGGGCGCCCTATGAAATGCAAGAGTCGGTGGCAGGAATCACAGTGCGCCCTATGGATTGCAAGAGTCGGTGGCAGGGATAACAGGGCGCCCTATGAAATGCAAGAGTCGGTGGCATGGATCACAGGGCGCCCTATGGATTGCAACAGTCGGCGGCAGGGATCACAGGGCGCCCTATGGATTGCAAGAGTCGATGGCTATGACCCCCTACTATATACTGTAATTCAAAAGCAACAACCTCATAACGTCTCAATCCAAATGAATTCATTCATTAGAGTTATGAATAGCTTCTCACGTAATACTAGTATTTCAGGATCCAGAACTGCATATTATAGTTTTTTTTAATTTTCTACTTTTTATCCAACGAGTAGCATAAGAGATTACCTACTCTCAAGAAAGAATTCATTGATTTAGATAGCAACAATATGTGCGATGTAATCCGCAGTATTTTACTGTAAGCAGCATCACTCGTGGAAAGCACAACGATATTGCTAATTATTTATCTTTATTAATTACCTATGCATTTATGTCTGTATTAACTTACAATACCTCTATGTGTTGAAGGAATCAATTTTCAAGAGAAGTTCCAGTATTCGTTTTTAACATTCTATAAACGTGCTGTTCTTTCTGCCAAGCAGAAATAGTATTGAAATTAGGTTTAATTTTATGAATGTAGAGCTTGTCAACTAAACGATCACAAATAAGTTAACCGCGGCAGTAAGTTGTAAGTTGAAAGGGGTAAGTTTACTGTAAGTCGGCTGTAAGTCGTAAGTCGACTGAAAGTTGTAAGTCGACTGTAAGTCGTAAGTCGACTGTAAGTCGTAAGTCGACTGTAAGTCGTAAGTCGACTGTAAGTCGTAAGTCGACTGTAAGTCGTAAGTCGACTGTAAGTCGTAAGTCGACTGTAAGTCGTAAGTCAATCGTGAGTTGTTGTCACGCACTTCATGATCTCATATCCATGAGATCACGAAATCTTGACCAGAATTACGACACCCCTAGATCTCAAACCCTGATTGATGAGTGTGTGCTATCGGAATCGAACGTCATGGAAATTAAGGTTTAATGTAAATTTTAATTTTTGTTGTTTTAATTTGAACGTCATTTGGACAACTCGGCGACATTTGTACGGTCAGTAGCAGTGTTATGTGAGAACTGAGCTGGTCTCAAGGAGGACGATAACTTACCGTACACAAAATCGCTGCCGTGAGTGCATTGCGCCAGTGCCGCTGGAACAGAAGGAAATTATGCGCATTAAAATGTAAATTTCACATGATAGTAACCCAACGGCAATTACTGTAGTGACTATTAATTACTCAAAGATAACTCAATGGTCATTCCAATGATAACTCTAAGGTATATCAATGGTGACTCAATTATAATTTAATGGTAATTCTAATGGTATCTCAATGATAACTCAATGGCAATTTCAATGGTATCGCAATGATAGCTCGATGGTAATTCCAATCGTCTTGCAATGATAACTTATTAACAATTCCCTTTAAGTCAAAAAAACACAGAAGCTGCTATTTCATTTCGTTAGCACAGAGTATTACGGCCACCATTTTTTGTATGAAATTACTGGCTGAAAATAAAGTATTTTATCATAAAAATTAGCTCATTTGATACATAGACGCATTCATTTCAAATGCCATAACAAAACTGAACTTACTCATGTACTTCATAATAAGATAAGCTTGAGATTGATTTCCAACTGTCGGAAATAAATTGATCTCCAACTGTGCAAGCATCAGAGATAAAAGTATTACTCTCCAATAACGAACTTAAGGCAATTTTATTGCAAAGTGAGATCCTAATTTAAATGAACTTTCTCAGTGTTCTCGAAGATTATATCGTGGATAACATAAAGGATTAAAATTACTGTAAGTCCTAGAGATTGATTAGCTAATGAAAAACGATGAAAGCAGAGTATGGTTGGAAATGGGTTGGTGAACAGGAAATATTTAGGGGAAATTTTTAAAAAATTTTCTGTTAAAAGCAATTAAGGCGCATTCGTTGTCATGGAGCACCAAAAAAAATGCAAAATTCAAATCCTGCTCGAAATGTTCATTAAATGTTTTTTCCACAATGAAAGAAAACAATTGACAGGTAATTTTAAATCGGCTAATTCACTTAAAAAGCGTTCAATTTCAATCGCGGAGACTAAAATATTTTACGCCATTTAAGTCATGCTGCTGTGCATTTTTCAAGCAACAAATTTAAAAGAATCACCGAAACGAGTGACGACGATTAAAAACAAATAAACCTTGCTTAGTAACCTTACTGTCATCTTGAAATTGAAATGTCAAAACTTCGTTGTGTATCCTGTCTACCGGCGTTTAGGATAGATGTACGAGGCAATCTGTAATTTCAATGTTAATGTAAGTATTTAGTTGATTAAAACCTGCTTCAAGGTTTTTGCTTTTATTTCACGACCCTTACAATGAGGAAGTAAGTGCGAATAATGGACGATTGAAAAAGCAAGAAAATCAGGAAAAATTCACAATCCAGATGATACCTCTACATTGAAGTATCTTTGAATCTAGAACGCAATTACTCACCAAAAGCGACAACCAGCAATAATTGTACCAAAATAGCCTTCATCACAAGTTTGAACTGGCAGAACTGTTCAGAAGTTCAGTACACACTCGACTGACTTCAGTTGATGGTTCACACAGGTACGCACGGCCTTATCTCGATGCCTTATCAGTGCCGGCTCCTGATAACTGAAGTCTGAGCACTGCTCGCCCGACCGCAATTGAGTTATACACAAAAAGATGAGTTTGTGTCAAGAAAATGGGTGTGTCAGGCATCTAAGAGCTTTCATTCTTCAACCCTTTAGTTTTTACTGTAGTGTCATGTATTAAAGAGCTATATTTTTTAACCTATGCATCATTTTTTTCCCTAATTTGTGCGAGTTTGTCATGCATCTAAAATATTTCATCTTTGATTCATTTATAAACCTTCTACTTTTTGGTCATGCCATCCATCATTTTTCATTTTTTTTCCTTTGCGTTTTACCCCTACGAAATTGTCGATGCATGGCACATTTAAAAATTTATTTTTAAAAGTGCCATGCATCGAAAATTTCAATTTTTTTACTCCACTTTATTTCTTAACCATTGTAATTTTTTGAGCGTTTCATGCATCTAAAATCTTAAAGTTTTTGACCCTTTGCTTCGCTTTTCAGCCCTTACAATTTGTTTACTCATTACAACCACCTCTATTAGATTGACACTAGCATCAGGTTGTCACCGACATCAGATCAAGGAGAAGGAACCGTCGATGAACTGTTAAGGACACACTAGGCCATAGGTTCAGTTAAAAATGAAAGGCTAAACGATTAAAAGTGAACTTGAGCCTCCCTAACCACAACAAAGGTGTTCCGAAAAGAGGATAGATGAAGGAAGGAGGAAGGCACTGTTTAAAATAAAATTACGGAAATGGAATATTATGTGCAAGTTGCCTCCCCACACAATGAGCATAGAGACTGCAAAATTGGGCGATCTTAATAAAAGAAGAAACAAGTTTAAGACGAAAGTAGAAAGTGCTGATAAAGGAAACTAGTGAACTGAAAAAGGCAGTTCGTAATGAAACAAAAACCTATTCTATCTCAACACAAGGAAGACAAACCAAACTCTGAGCTTAAGACCTCACGTCCTCCCCGTGGGAGCGATAATTCTCTGAGATCCAAAGTTGTATCCGACTGAGAGGAGAGAGCTGGATCAGATATCGTGGTGTGCTGGATCTGATATAGTGATGTGCTGGATCTGATTTCGTGATGTGCTGGATCTGAAATCTTGGTGTGCTGGATCTGATATCGTGGTGTGCTGGATCTGATATCTTGGTGTGCTGGATCTGATATCGTGGTATGCTGGATCTGATATCTTGGTGTGCTGGATCTGATATCGTGGTGTACTGGATCTGATACCGTGGTGTGCTGGATCTGATATCGTGATGTGCTGGATCTGATATCGTGATGTGCTGGATCTGATCGTACAGTAATTATGAGGGCATGGCACTGTTGGCCGACGTTCGCGGTGCCAAAAATCAAATCGAAATGTGTAAAAAATATATCAGCTAAGGAAAAGTGAGATAAAAATGAAAATAAAATTAGAAAAATATCAGCTGAAATAAGTTCATGTATAAATAGTTCATCTATGATGAAAGTTCGCGCTTTGTTGATTATGTTCTGATTTTATAATTACTGTAACTATACTATTTTACCGTACTTAGAGGCAGTAATGTTCGTTTTCGTATCATAGTTTAGAAAGAAAGAAGTAAATAGCTTTAATAAAAGTATACCTAATAATTTCTTTCATTCGTGATGATGGAAAATTCACATCCGGATAAACTTACGCTTTTCAATGTCCAGCTACGCTAGGGTTTTATTTTATGCCCCAATTACAGTAGTTCTTAAAACTGAAACGAAATTTTGGGATCGAAAAACAGTCCACTCATTCGATTGAGCATCTAATTATTTTCAACGTGTATCACAGACCTGAAAATTGAAAAACTGTGGTCCATTCGATTACGCTTCAACGTATTTCCATTCAAAGGAAATCAAAAACGAACAATTAAGAAAGTTTTAACCTTCTACATTCGATTTACTCATGGCCTAACCTCCAGCAAAGGAAAAGCGAATAATCATCAGCCAATGTTTTAATTTAAATAAATTATTTTAATCTTCGATTATCCTAATGTCACTCATTAAACAGACAGCAGACGAGATGCCGAGAGCAATTGTGCGGCGTGATTCACTCGAGATTCATGACTCACTCGGACACATTCCGATGCGCTGTGTGGTGGTGATGGGGAAATGTTGCAGGTGAATATTGGCTCTCATTGGCCGTCATCAGCTCTCAGATCTATGAAGGTATTAGCTCTCAGGTCTATGACGTCATCAGCTCTCAGGTCTATGACGTCATCAGCTCTCAGGTCTATGACGTCATCAGCTCTCAGGTCTATGACGTCATCAGCTCTCAGGTCTATGAGGGTATTAGCTATCATGTCTATGGCGTTATTAGCTCTCAGGTCTGTGGCGTTATTAGCTCTCAGATCTAAGAGGTTATTAATCAGCTCTCAGGTCTATGGCGTTTTTAGCTCTCAGGTCTAGGAGGTTATTAATCAGCTCTCAGGTCTATGGCGTTATTAGCTCTCAGGTCTATGACGTTATTAGCTCTCAGGTCTATGACGTCATCAGCTCTCAGGTCTATGACGTCATCAGCTTTCAGGTATTTGACGTCATCAGACACCGTGTCTATGGGAACAGGTCAGCAGAATTAGGCCTTTAACACATTTTTACCAGTAGGATCTTGCTCTTTAAAACCTTGATTTATATCGATATTAATGACATTACAGCCGTTGGCTATTTGAAGCAAATGTTATATTGAACACATGGGTACAAATTTTATATTAGATGGCATTATGCACGCAAACCTCGCTTTCTACATCACATCTCGTTTAGAAACCTCTCTTTAGATCACATCTTGTTTGGATACCTCTCTTTAGATCACATCTTGTTTGGAAACCTCTCTTTAGATCACGTCTTGTTTGGAT
>JACJUY010001593.1:0-10919 GCA_014220935.1 Platorchestia sp. MABIK
CATTCAAGTGATTATCAGAGAAATTACCGTCACCATTGTCGTTCCTAGGGTTTTGTAGAACAACTTCGTTCTTCCGCTGAGGAGGCTCACGTGAACTCTTCATTGACCCATCTTCTTTTCCGACGTTGCAATGATAATCACTTCTTTCCGGCTGCACTATGTAAGTGCGGGCTGCGTTCATTTTTCTTTGTGTAGGTCCCCTTCGTGTAGGTTCCTTTCGTGTAGGCTCCGCCGGAGAAAGCCGTGCTGCCGTCATAGATTTGCAAACTCTAGAAATGTGGCCTGACTTCCAACATGTATTACACTTCAGTTTCAATGCATAGTAATTCTTTGCAAGATGCTTTTGCTTTGCTCCGCAACGGATGCATGTGTAGTTCGGCTGTAATTTTCCTGTTGTGAAAAACGATGAAGATGAATCCTCACGAATAATATCTCGAGCATCGGAACTCAACTGTTCGATGAGTTTTGCATGTTCAACACATTCGTTGAATGCTTTGGTATCACACTTCTGTAGAACTACACTGAGAATTTGCGCTGAATGAAGACCAGCCACGAAGGCATCTCTCAATAGACGATCGCGACAGCAATTTTCGTAGTTGCACGCAGATGCTAAGTTATATAACGTTTTAGCAAAACTTTCTATGGATTCATTAACACCTTGCTTTCTATTTAGAAATGTAACAGATGCGCCGACAATGGATTTCTTGATTTCAAATTGCTGTATTAACTTTTCTTCTGGTTCATCATACGTAGGATCAGTAAGTAACGTAGGTTTAATTCTTCGTTGTAGATCAGTAATGATGTTTATAGGCAAGGCTTTAACTAAATACTAGCTTTCTTACTGCCATTGTTTCCCGCCTTCAGAAGAGCGTCTGCACACTGTACTTGTAGTCTCTGCAGAAACTCGCACACTGTTTCCACTTCAACGTCGAATGGAGGACAGCTAACTGTAGATAACGCCATCTTGGTTTCAAAGCACTTTGTAAAGTTCAAATTCACTTTGGAGATTCGAAATCTTCTTCGCCAATTTGTAGTGTCGTACTATCGGCACTACAAGAGGTATTGTAGCAGAAGCTTTAATTTCACTTCAGTTCCCTAAGCCGCAAACTCGGGAGAAGGAAAAGTATACGCACAGCAACGCTCCTAATAATGTACTGATTCCATCGGTGACAGACATTCCTTAAAACTAGCAGTGCCCGGAAGTCAAACAAAGACCTTCCGGTGCTTCTAGGGGCTCAGTGTAACAAGGACTTCGCCGGCCAGTTTCCGACCGCTAGGGTCTGGGCATTTCCGACCCATCCGAACCCAAGTGCAATAAAGACATCCGGCGGCGCCTGCCCTGCAAGGCTCACTCCAAGATACAACAGATAACCATTTACACAATTTGATCGTAATAATGGAGAAAGAAAGGAATGACGATTTGTCTTCTTCAATACATTTTGACCAATCAGTGTTTTCAAAATTGTTTAGATTAATATCAGCATGTAAAACAATGCATTGGATGTTAACGCGTAGGTATTAGTGCAACATCAAATTACAAAAGATTATCGTAACATCGAACGAAAATATACGTTTTATCTCACCCTCGGCATTTTCTACCGATTAGGGAGAACCAAGTATGACTGAGTCCTCAAGGAAACCAGACCTGGATTAGATCGACACACATGTACGTGTGTGAGTTTTGTGGGCTGTCCGTAGAACCGCTCTGATGTTGCCGACTTATAAAGTTTATTATCACTCTTTATTCGCAAAGATTTTGATTAGTTTTGCTAATCCATTCAAAATATTGGATTTCACTTCCACAATTGGTCTCCATTTGTGGTGGTGTAAATATAATGTAACTAAATATTTCTCAAAAGATTAATCCCTGACACATTTCTGTTTTTTACTTTAAACACAGAATCAATTATGCTCTCAAAAAGAAACTAGAAATAACTCTGCTGCCGGGAAATTACAGTATATCAACTAGCAAGCAGAGGAAAGTAAACTTTTAAGTTTTCTTCAGAGTAACGATACCCTCAAGAATTTTTTCCCGCATTGAAAACAAGCTTGGCAAGAAAAAACACTTAAAATCATTTACTCTAGTGTTCCATAATATGAGATTACAGCACCTTCTTCTGGGTACATACATCAATGCATTTATTTACTCAAAATTGTATTTCTTATCGTACAAATTTTCCCTGCAATGTTGCTTTCAGCTTGAATTTAAAAATCCTGTTCTTTCCTATGCCTTGATTGAACTCAGACATAGTAAAGATTGTTTATTCACAACCATGATATAAGTTTCTCCATATTACCTCCTAAGACTAACTCTATGCCTACGAAAAATTTTTTACTAACCTCTGCTGACAAAAAGATAAATTTCAGGAATGGTGTTTTGGCAAGCACCAGCCATGTGATACTGATATGGAGTTAACAAGCACAAATATTACTAGTTTTGAATGTAAACGGTAAACAGGTGGGTTACTGCAGAAGAAGGTGTACCGGCACAGTGCAAACGAAAAAGTTTTAGGCGTTGAAGGATTTCGAAGTAATCTGGTACGGTATAAAAATATTTCAATACATGTTGTATTTAAATATCTCAAAAAGACTCAGAGCAATACTCAAATTTGTTCATTTATTTTCACATCGGTTTGCAGTGTTTATAATCCCAGACTCTTCTCAACCTCGGTGCAACTTAATCTTTTTCTTTAACGACCAGAAGCAAGCATGTGAAACCGAGAGAACAAAGAACAGAGGATCACACACTACTAAAATAACACAAGCTTAAGAAAAAGTGCTCTTTGACTCTCAGCTTACAGTATACTTTGTTGCCAATTTCTATGATTGTCCGTAGTCTTGTATGCGTCCTAAGATGTCCATCTCGATTGAGCCCGGCGATATCGTTAATATTCCTAGCATTCAGCGATGTCGTTCATTTCGTATGCATCCAGCGATGTCGTCCAAGTCGTTTGCGTTTGGCGATGACGTCTTCGTATCTCTTCTTGGTTCTAACGCTTTATGATGCTTGGGTACGAGGTGGAGGATAAACATCCCTATTTTACTTTTGCACCCTGCGATCTATAATTTAGCCCCCCATTGCGGAAGCAATACCTGGATGGCATAAATCATAAATGCCCAAGCGAAAAGAAAAAATAGCGAGCACTGAACTGAGTTTGAGGTGAGTTTTGAAGGTGCAGCGTTGTTGACATCGAGACGAGTAATTTAGATACTTAGAGTGTGTTGTTGGGTTGCTTTGAGAGATATTAACTTGTCCAAATGTTTAGCACAACGTGCATTTATTTCTCAGCAGCAGTGAGAATTTGTTTAATTCTTACAATTTTAAATGGTAAAATGCACCTAAACCGAGAAGTAAATTTTTCCATTCTACCTGTGTTTAGAGTACATGATGGCTCGAGACAAAAATGGGAATGGATGCTCTAATTGCACAGATGCAGTAAAATCGAATGCGTGGCTTGTGGTGTGTGAGTAGATATAGGGTGTGGCATGTGCTTGAATGAGATGAGCAAGAAACTTGATGTTAGTGCTCGAGTTTTGGAAGCTCATGACTAATGTGAAAGAAAGAAAAAAGGAGAATGGAAGTCTGAGAACAGATATTGTTGGTTTGAAGAGTAAATCGGAGGAAGAAAGAACTAAAGGGGAGGGAAGAAAGGAATATTTCTCTGGAGTAAAATATGTTGAAATGTGAGGCAAATTACAGCGCCCTGCGTGGCAATGAGGAGGAAGCCCATAAGAGTGGGTTGAATGAGAAGATGTATGCAGATATGAAATATCATACTTTACTGTCAAGATATTAATTTATTTCCTTTGTTATCAATTTACGCCTATCGTACAACATTGAAAATTGATTCTTCAATTATTTCCACTACAGGCTCAAATTTAATTTCTAAATATTTATCTCAATGACGTACGTTTTTTTAACTTTAAAAATTTAACAAATTCCGTTTGTGTAACAACAATTTATTCTGTATTTGGGGTGCTCTCGTCAACGCTTTTTTTTTACATTATTTCTGTCGTGCTGCTTAATTGCGCAACAGGAGTAAGTTGATCTGATCATTGTACTAGACCAAGGGTCTCCAAACTTTTCAATGTAAGGGCCACATTATATATTTCCTACATTCATGCGGGCTGAAGGAATAAAAATGAAAAAAAATCAGTGCCGACGATAATCAGTCGTACGATAATTATTTTTTCAAGGCCACCACACAGGGATTTGTTTGGCGGGCAGGATGAAATTGTGTTGGGGGCCGGAAATGGCCGGCGGGCCATAGTTTGGAGACCCATGTACTAGACCTAACTAATGAACTCTAACTAAACGTTGTATTAGAGTTAGTAACTTCTAGCGCTAGAGTATTTCCAAGTTAAATTTTCGCGCGTGACGAATTCTGATATCTCATTTAATTTAGTCTGACGTTTACTAGTTTTCTCTGGTTCCTTCCAAATCAAGCTCTGCTCATTTTCTCAGGCTCATTTTACCATCTTGTGCGACTCGATCTCGTGACTCTATAGATATTTTTCAACCCTGATTAATTCGTGAACTATTTAAAGCCATCGACTTTTGTTTCAAATCAATTATGCCAAAGTCAATGGTGAATTGTTTGGGAACAGAGTTCCTTTATGTCAGTGTCAGTGAGCAGTAATTTTAAATCTTCAAATTCAGCTGTAGCACATGAGCGGTGAATAGAAAAATAAGTTCTTGTTCATTAATTGGTATTCTAAAATGCTTTATCTCGGTTTTGAATTAGATGCATTATTTAACAACTATCAGTTCTCTGTCGTGTACATTTTACTCTACGGTAGTTAAATTTCACCACGAAACGTCGAACACGAAATAAACGTGGCTTCGTATGTTTTTTGTCGGGTGAACGGGGAAATGACCATATTATTTTGCATGGATGTTAATTCAGATCTTGTGAATTGTTAGCCCAATTTGTTTGGAAAGGTTCGCGTGTTATTTCTGGACCTAACTGACGTCTAATTGACCCCGAATTGCTTCCTACCGTCTGCCAAAATCCTCGCCTCTTCAGTCGGCTGGCTGCCGAACCCCACTCAATGAGTTGTCGCGGTAGCTCACTGATGGGCTAACAGAGGCACTCCTGGAGACTGCTATGCCTCGATTCTTCATTTTCTGGCCACGTCAAAAGATTGGCCCAATTTGGCCTCTACCTCGAGGTGACCTTACGAGTAAATCAGCCTAGCCTAATAGAGTCGTATCAACCTCCAAGCAAGACTGACGCACAGGTTTTGGCAACCATTCATAAACCGTGAAATGTATGAATTTGTTAGTTCAGTGTTTTTCGTCGTCACCAGCACTCCTAATATCCACAATAGGCCATGACAGAAAATACATGAGCCTTGGATAAAAGTGGGTGAAAGATAGATAGATGAAATGAGAGCGAAGGATGATCTGCTTGAATCCGTAGTGTACAAGGAAAAATGAGCCCAGAGGTTAAAATGTGGGGAGAAAGCATTGGGAAAATGTGAATGCGAGCGTAAGCTTGACTGAAAGCAGTGGATGCACGAGTCTGAAAAGAAAAGTATTGCAAAAGGACCTGTAAGATGGCTCAGATGGAGGTATGATAGGAGTTAAAGAAGGTGATTATGGGGTTTGAAGAACATGTAGTGAATGCAATTATGAAAGTGGTCGAATGTGCGCGAAAAATAAATGAGGGAATGAGTGTGTTTGCTGAAAAGATTTGCATACAATGCTGAATATGAACGAGTTTTAACATAGATTTAATGCCTTGACCGCGATGGGTTAAACTGAAGTTCAATAATATTCAACTCAAATTCAAAGTCCATTGTTGTAAGCAATTTTGAAAATCCCAAACATGAACTGGATCGTGCCTAATTTAGCTTTGATTAAGTATTTATGATAATTAAGTTGCGACTTTGGTCGGCCAGCAGCGTTGTGAAAATTCTCTTCGGTTATGATGCGGTCAAAGTGTCAAGAGAAGAGTCTGAGTTTGACAGCAGAAAGTGTACTGAAGTTCTAAACAAAGTCCAGCTTCCTGGGTATAGATACATAGCTTTTCGTTAAAATTTTGTAGTCAATGGAACTCTTTAAATCGTCGTCATTGAAATTAGAGCGACCGTTTGACACCCCCCTTTGAAAAATATTTTCCGCTTGTTCAACCATTATTATGCCTACTATAATTGGGATGACATAGGGTTTAGGTTGAAATCGATATCAAACTAAGGAAGGGATTGCTCCTCAGCACTGAACATCAGTGAACATAATAGGGTACAAATTCGACAAAACATTAAATATATTGAATACGCTAATGGAAGTTTGAACATAAATCCAGCTAGACGGTGAAGCGATATGCCTGTGTTATTTCACTAATTTCTTTAGCGACAAAAATTGCTGTGGTAAAAGAAATCGTGCATCACTTTATGCAATGTTCTCCTTATATGGACGGCTTTAATGTTAACATCAAACTTCTAGACATGTGTGAACTACTGTCATTCTTTTGGATATTTCAAAGTTCTGTAGAAAAGTGGTTGCATCTTGGGAATGTGACCCCAAAAGTTCTTGAATATATATATTTAATTGCATTGTTTGTCTCATTATTTACGAGACCCAACTTAAGTTTCTGAAGGCATAGAGAGTGAAAAACTCGATAGAGCAATCAAAAGCGATGCATCGTTTGAAAGCATTTTTGCACTCTACTCCTAGTCGTGTTGCTCCCAGGCTTTAACAATTGAAATGAGCTTCACAGAAATCGGCAATCCCTTTCACCTTGTTATGCTTCCAGCGTTAGAAAACAGCTGTACGTTTTATCTAACGTGGTCAGTGGTGAGAACTTAGAATGATAACTTGTTCTGTGTGGAGAACTGGAAAAAAGTTATTGACGACCTCGGTTTTAATAGGACAATAGATGTCGTACGTAAGCGTTGGCTGCATAGAAGTTTTAGTGAAGAATGCATAATGAGATTAAAAGCAGTTTGACTTGAAGGTGAGCTGGACATGTGTGAGACGTAGTGATGAATGAGTCTCAGATAGGCTCGGATAAATCAGACGAACGTGGTACCACTGACTCATTCCAAATCAATGAACAAATGGTGAGAAAAATTCTAAATATGAAGCACAACCACTGTAGGTTTACATGGCCACGGCTATAGAATAGTTCCATGGCTGTGAAAGCCTAAAATGCAGGATTGACTGTCGTATTCTGCATAAAAAAAAGAACGTAGTTTCCGGCGTCTGATCCATTGCTGCGTGGTTTGTCATTTACCTTAAAATAAAGCTTCGAATCACCATCTAGCGTAAGGGACCCTTTATCAGAGGAAATTCTGACATGAACTGGCTCGTAGACGGTGTTGTTCGTAGTTTGTCCGTAACCGAAATGTAGTTAACCGTAACTGTTCAGCAACCGAAATGATCAGTACCTGTTTCTTAACCTTGATTTCCAGAGGGATTCCAGAGGTGATTACCTAGATTCCAGAGGTAGTCCATCCTCCGGAGTGCAGATCGTAGGACGTGTGGTTGCTTATAATCCATCCTCTGGAGTCACCAGTGCTTAGCACACGTGGTTGGCTTTGGGAGGAGGATGCCGGATGACGGTTGCCAAATTGCGGTTCTCAGGTGGTGGTTGCCAGGAGGTGGTTGCCAGGTGGTGGTTGTCAGGTGGTGGTTTCCAGATGATGGTTGCCGGATGATGGTGGTCAGATGAATGTTTGTCAGATGGCGGTTGCAAGCTGGTGTATGCCAGATGGTGTGTGCTAGATGGTGTTTGCCAGAAATGTATGCCAGGTGGATTTACCAGATTGAGGTTGCCAGATAAATGAAACTCAGTAACTATGGAGGTGTCTCATGAATGGTTTTTCATGTCTAGAATATGAAATGTTTTGAACAAACAATTTAAATAGCGGCCCCAAAACGTTAAGAGACACACAGAACTTAAATTTTGAAGATTGCTCTTACTAGAAAGTTACAGCATGGTATGTAGGAATTGAGTTGCTGTTAATAACTTTAATTAAATTGCAAATATAAAATTGGGGGAATTTTTCATAACATACATAGCTATATGTAAAGGACACAAATAACATATAACCCGTTTCAGAGTTCGTAAAAGTTTAGCAACTTGTGTTACTGATTTAATTAAATATCATTTTCATAAAATATATGCAGTACATGCCTTTCAGGGTTGATACGCAGGTTTGAATTTTTTTCAGGGGGCCGTTTTTCATAGAAGGAATCATGATTTACAGGTATTCGAAGTGTCTCACCGTCATTATTTAAGATGGTTGTAGGCCGAATGTTCGGGATAGATTATGATTTTTTGAAGAACACTTTCCAGTGAGATTTGAAGTTAGTAAAAAATGAAACCCAACTTTAAAAAATTATCCATAGTTTATAAGCTGCTGATATAACTTATTTGTTTGATTTATGACCATAAGTGTTTAATTAACTAAGTTGTGTTTAATTAATGACTGAATGTGAGTCAGAGGGCAAGGCTGCTGCACGAATTACAATTTGGTTCGGCTTTAACATCTCTAGTGATTTTATGCGTAACATTTAAAAACATCTATTGAAAAGGCGGAATGTAGCGTTAGTTCATTAAAACCAATACACAATAATTTACGCTGTGCTACATTCTTGAATTATTTAATGTTTCTTTGAAGATATTTGATACTAATCTTTTCTTTACACAAAATGAGCACAACTTACGTAGTCTAAAAATTCATGTTTATTGCATCGAAACTGCATTGTACACCAAAAGTTTTACAGTAAATGTTAGCTTCTTCGACACTTGTTTCAGTTTTTTAGACGTGAAAGAACAAAACCTTTGACCCATACTGAAAATTAGTCATGAGAGTGCTTATCTTTCTTATTAACAAATACAAATTAACAATAAAAACGTACTCATTTCTAATCGTACTACGGAAGCTTTAGGATTTATCTATACCCTTATACCACCGATAAAACAGCAATAAAATGGGGCCAGCATTCCTTCCTTCATATCTTCCTCGTATTAACGATTTACTCTTATCAAGTTTATACTTTAATACTCGGCGTTCGAGTGACTGATAAGAATACCAATTCAGTACGGGGAAGGTATTATTTTCAAGATCATGTCAGCTGGCATGTATTTTACGTCTGGCCAAGTACAGTCAGGTCATAGGTGGCCAAGGCCGTCTCTCTTCAGTACACCGGCAGCGGTCGTAAAGGTAAGTCGTGTCTGAGCGCGTGAGATACAGAGTTTGGCTCCCCCTCCCTCTCGTGAATGTTCAATGACAGGCCACGAAATAAGTGCTTTAATGACCATAATTTTTTAATCCGTTTCCGGGTGACAGGTGATCTTCAACTCTCGGGTAAATATGCGTAACTTTGGTTTTCCCTTTTTTGGAGATTTTGAATAGTTATTAAATGTTTTGTTGGGGAAAAATTAAGTTATTTTTCAATTTCTGTAAATGAAAGTCAACCACGACGGAAGCTAATGTAAATAAATTTTGTTCTTTGAATGTTTCTGACTCGTAAACATTCCCATTTTTCTTCTGTTTTATCCAAAAATTGCCATTTCACTGGGTGTGAAGAACTGGAAAATGATTCCGAGCATTCGAGTTTACTTTGTGTTGGTATGTAAATGTTGAATGTTGGTATGCTTCGTTAGTAATTTATGGTAGCATGCAAATGTTTATTTTACAAACATACAAACACTTCGGGGCTCGTTGCGTCAGGTTGATTGTATTACTGGCATACACGCCGCTGTAAAAATGCTGGCATCAAAAATATTCAAGGAGATTAAATTGAAATGAAGAGATTGCATTTTAAGAGACAGAATAAAAACGAACTTATTTTATCGTGACGTAAAAAGCGTTATTCTCTGATTCCTTCAACAACAGAAAAAATATCCATAACGTAGGGTAGGCATCATATCCTTGCCAGTATACCTTACACCAATTCTTCACTCGTGCTCAGAAACCATGGAAGTTTGTCATGCTAATAATTATAAAACCCGCTATTTGAGAATTGAGTTTGTACCAAGAAGGCAATAAAACGCATGTCACAAGTACGCTAAACAAGTATTTTCATTCTTCAGAGTACAAGTTTGAGAGAGAGCTATAAAAATTATCAACGTGTGAATCCACAACGGCTATTCTAGATGAAGATTTTTAACTCAGAAATTTTATTGACGTTGTTGCTTTTAGGAGAGTAGAGTAAATCGGTACCATTTTTGCAAAGTTAGTAGAAATCTTACAGGAAAGTTGGTGGAAAATATCTTACTTAAAATGAACACTTGTGACAGACCTATCCACAGTACAGCGTGTGGGATTAACTACGTTAAATGAACAAGAAATGTCCTGTATTTTAATATCATTGTAGTAAGACTTCTATAGTCTACAGTGTGAAAAATTCTGTTGAATTTTCCCCTTTACTATTACTCAGAGAACGGTGCTGAATTCTATCCCATGTCGAAACTGAAAGCGGTGTTGATGGTGAAGAGCAGACAAACATGCAAACAAGTCAGAGTTTGATGACTACATAGATTCTAGTCTATTGTATTGCACAAGTTCAAACTGTCTTCAACGTTTAAATAAGGAGAATTATTATAGCAAAGAATAACTTTTCAAGAACCATTAAATTGTCAATATTTTTATAATGAACAGAATCTTAGATTTCTAGGCTATTAATGCCAGAATCATAGATTGAAATACAAAAAAATTGAAATGCGTTTAGCTTTATTTTGAACAGAGCATTAACTCTCGACTGCGCGATCCGATGCAGCGCTGAAAGAGTAACACTCTTCCTTGGAATTTTATTGTGGAGAAAGTTTTCACTTCAGATATGAGAGAATTTAAAGAGCTTGGCTTAGCGCCCTTTAAACTTCCGGTGACCTTCGCTATATCGTAGTGTGGATACTCGTGTAGACCACAGTTTCCTGCGTATCAGTTGTGCATTTCACGTGGACTTA
>JACJUY010001593.1:14127-32008 GCA_014220935.1 Platorchestia sp. MABIK
TTCTAAAGTGTGTGATAGCCAATGTGCATCTCCTACCGTTAATGTTCTAAAGTCTGACGGCAGTGTGAGAATCTGTGGAGATTTTTTAGCCTCCATTAACAATTTTCTGAATCCTGTTCAATCTGTATTGAAACTGAAGTGTAATACATGTGGGAAAACAGGCAACATTTCTAAAGCTTGCAAATCTACGACGGCAGCACGACCTTCTCCGGCGAAGCCTATACGTAGGGAACCTACACGAAGGGGACCTGCACGAAGAGAAATGGACGCAGCCCGCACTTACATAGTGCAGCCGGAAAGATAGTATATAGATAGATAGATAGTGCCGATGGAACGACACTACATTATCAAATATAAAGCATGGAAATAGTCAGTGAAGAGTGAAAGAGTTCCTTCATTTAACCTCTCCTGCCCATCTTTTACTATTTCCACCTGAGCTCCACATGAAACGCGATGGTGAATGCACGCATCGAAGAAATAGTACTTTAAATTATCAAAAGAATAAGGGAAAGACAACCCCATGAAGTACGGTATTCGAACTGAGTGTCCGCGAATGTGCTCGCTACCTCAATGAATGTTGAAAGGGGTAAACAGTTTCAAAATGTCCCTGTTGAATGCTACATTACATGCAGAACTAACCAAAGCAAACCTATACTCGTGGAATTGTGTCGGTCCTCTTCATGACTCAAACCGACGTCAAGACATGTCCTTCGCTTTACACAACAAATGAACCTACAATCCTCCCAATTTTTCGTCCCTCTGTTCAGCTCAATCATTCACTCATCCACAATGAAGACAAGGAGTGCTGTAATAATCAGCGTCACCACAAAATTGAATTATCCCACTGCCAAGCAATTATCAGTGAAAAATTTCTATAATCAAACCAATGCACATACCTGATGACATCAATACAGCATCAACTTAATCAATCAGTCAATCAATCAGTCTAATAAATGTTTATCCAAAATATTAATTGAAGAAAATAGTTCATTTCCAGTAGAGTTAATACAGCAAATTTAAAATATTGGATTTTAAAATGTCTTTACTTGAAGATCGGAAATTTATAAGAACACATAAGTGTTATAATAGCTATTATAACACATAAATGTTATAATAGCTATGTCAATAGTTGAAAAAGCGTGTGAGAAAAACCATTCTGTTGGTAATGGGAATAATTAGCTTATGCTTTTGTGATGTTAGGGTATAATTTTGAAGTTTGAATCGGTGGATGAAATTAACAAGACTAGAAGACTGACGTGGTAAAAATTCAGAACTCGTTTTGCATGCTTACGGATGAATTTAACAAACATCGGCATCTTAGGTTGCTTTATTTCCAATCAAGCCTGATACATATGATCTTAAGCATTGGTTTTTCAAATGTCTTATAACTAACCCTATATATAGGACACCATGACGGTTTCCCCGTGAAGCCGGTACCCATTTAAGACACCTGGGTTGAGTGGGGTATTGTGCTTGAGCTCTCCCTTATACCCAACGGGGAAAATCGCCGCGTCAGTGCCGGGATACGAACCCGGGCCTCCAACATGCAAGGCCGATCCCTTAACCACTGTACCACTGCGAGCACTATTGGTATACCAGTAACCAGCTCAGGAGAAAATGTTTCACCACACACACCAGCGTAAATAGTGTTGGCAGAATCAGGATCAAGAAAATGATGGCTGCATAATGCTAACCAGAAAATTTCACAAAACGAATGGAGCAATTCGTGTACTTGACTACCTAAATATTGCTGTCACAAAGTACTCTCGAGCGTCACACGAGGCTACAACAAACACAAGTATTATACCATCGTATTACAAAACATTATACGACACAAAGAAAAATATTTAATCCGACATTTGCACTGTTGAGTCCCAATCTAAATGCTATTTTTGGTTAACTGAAGGAATGGAACCGTTCTATGATAATAATTCTGCAAAAAAATTAAATGAAGATCCTTAGTTGGTAAGCGTACATTGGTGTCATAACAGTCCTTGTCAATGTTTTTACAAAAGATCGAAAGAAGAACATTAAAATGAATTCTTATGGTTAAGTTATTCTAAGTTAGATAATGGTTAAGATGATAAAGACGTAAAAACAAAAATCATAATGACAGTGACACACATGTATAAAACGCTTATGACAGTCTTCACTTATATTGACATTTGAGTTTTGGTTTCTGCGATATCCGGGAATAATCTCTAAAGTATAATGGGTGGGAGTGAATAATTCTGTATAGACATGTCAAACATCTGAAAACATTTTTCATGCATGCATTTCAAAATAGCATCATATGTGCTTCAAGAGCAAAACCACATAACAACTTTATATTTCCTACACAAATAATGCTGACCGAAAAAATGAGGAAAGAGAACTGTTAATTTACAGAAGAGCTGAATCACCAAATTTGTCACAACATAGGTTATTGCATAATTCTTAACTCGGAGGTCTTTAATTTGTGCTTCGACCATAACAGGTATTTTTAATAGCCTTGCCTATGCTCTAACAAAATGTCAAGGAAAAAATATAGAAAGGGTTCCCTGGCTTGGTTTACTTTTTGCTTAAATGCTTGTAAATATCAGGGCAAAAACCTAATCGGAGGAATTGTATCTTAATTATTTACCCTTCATTAGACCTAGGTCAAAAAGCTCCACCAGTTTCAGGAGCTCTGCTAGAGAACTAACTGTATAATCCGTATAAAAGACTTTCACACAGAGTAAGAATTCAAAGCGACGCGTCAAGCCATTTCAAATCTCCACCATGTAAATCACAAACTATAATGCATGGTAGCATTGAAAAATCTTAGTCGTTTTACTGCATTGTTAAACTTTCGAAGTAAATTATTTCCCGTGTGCTGAAAATCATTCACTGTTACTTCATTGTCAGTTCTAAATCAAGAGACGCTGAACTATCTGCGTCTGAGTTATTTATATTCGACTTATATGAAAGCGTTCCATTTATTAATAGTATCGATTTTACGTTTCTCTATCAAATTTCTAAATAATCATACTACGAAAAACATACATGAAACATTCAAAATCCAGTTATTGTGAAACCTCTCATGTCTCAAATTTTTTGTGGTAATCTTCGCTTGGATTTTATACATTGAATAATTCTTCAGCAAAATTTTTCAAAATTTTCTTAAAGATGACAATATTGAAGTTGAAATCGCTCCTGCACAATCAAACATGAAGACCACCTTCGAATCAATAGCAAGATTAACTGATCCTTTCTCCGAGGTGATTCAAAGAAGAGTCGACTTTTCATTAATTTATTTGCCTTTTCGTTCGTAAAATTGAACAACGATAGAAATTATCAGCAAATCAATCTCGACTAAATATGATAGAAGAGGAATGAAGAGATCGGCAGTAGAATACATGGTATTGTACGGGTTCCAATTTTCAAATTAGTCTATTTACTGAAACGAAAATTGAACCTCTCAAGAGCTATGATGGAACTCAGTTTGGCTGACATACGAGTATCAGGAGCGCATATCTTCATGAAACTAGTTCAAAAATTGTGAGATTTATACATTACAACAACGACAGTAAATTATGTCCACTCGCGGACGCAGGTAATCATGAGGTTTGGACTACACTAATTTCAGAGTGGCATTCACATGAGTGAGAAATCTTCGCAAAACAGTATCGAAAGTTGAAAAAGATATACATGACCACCGGACATGTCTAGAAAGCAATCTCACGAGCTTACGCCTATGGCTTGCAAATTAAATTTGCTCATGTGAGCTAACTTAAGCATAAATTTAATCAGCTGATGGCATTATCTATTGTATCAGTGGGCTATTATGTCACCAGCTGCTCGTTGTGATTGGCCGTCAAGTGTTTAAATTAGCTCACATGAACAAGTTCAATGTGTAAGCCATAGGTATGTGCTCATGAGAGTTGCCTCCTAGGTGGGTCTTGAGATCAATCGAACGAGCTCTTTGACAGGTTAACGTGCATTAGGATTTCGTGCAGTGGCCGAGTGGCCGAGTGTACAGAGCGCTTGCGTTCTGTGCTTCATGCACGGGTTCGAGCCCGGTAGGCATCAGTTGGCGTGAAAAACGCTGACGCGGCAAATCAGGGTCGTTGCCTGCAGTGTGGTCACTGTCCTCAAGGAATGTTACCTGGGCACTAAACGAGAGGAAAATAAGGCCTTAAAGCTCCGGCGTGACTAGGGGCCTGGGGAACCCCTTTCACGTACATTCCCTGTAAGAGTATCATGTCAATGATACTCAGCCACTCTCTACTAAAAGAGAAAAAGGCTTTGTATATACCATATACCATAGGATTTCGTTACAAATTTTCGTCGATGCGGTGACTGCATATTCCATTGATTGAACGCTAGTAGATCCTAGAGTTAACAAGAGTCTTGTCAAATACATCGTCGAAACCTCACATTAGCCATTCGGCACTAAAGGCGAAAACTAAACTGTTCGGTGCAACATTTCATTGATTCCCGTAATTACGCATCCTGCTCATGTCAAGCCTCGCCCTCTCACCCGTGTTGAGGTAGCCACTGCTGAAACAAAATTCGAGTTCGTACTAAACGCTACTGTAATTCGAAGATCCAGTTCTCCCTGGGTGTTAAAAAACTCTATTTTCAAAAAAAGATGACACATGAAATGTAATACAATACGATTTTAAAAATTTCTCAATACAAAGGTCCTAAATTGATAAACAAACCATACGAGGCGCACAGTAGCTGTGTCGGGTGTTAATTATGTTATTGAGAAAAAACTAGTTTCTCATGGATATTTTATCCAAAACATGATGACTGAAAGCTTATAAAAACTTTAAATACTACTAGAGTCATCGTTACACCTCAGCCTAAAGAAGGAACCTTGCAATTAGAAACCTCGTGGAGACCACCGAGTTTTGAACATACTAACTGGTAATGATAGGGACCCTCTCCATCACCTTCGCTCTCGAACTATAACCTCGCATTCTAAAAGAAATCCAAAAGCTTGAACTAGAGCAAGCTTTCCTCCGAATTTTCATCGCATCTGGAGATAACTTTGAACTGCTGTCATCGCCTCTTTTGTTCATCATGAGTACTTCAACATGAGCTTAAATAACGCTGGACCCATAGTTCCACAATAATTTGACGTAACCTTCCTTTAACGCTAAAATCGTAATCTGCCATTATGCTAACATATACATCGACTCTGGAAAGAACCTAAAGAGGACTGTCTCACTTTTGGACGAAATTTTTCCCTATTTGGCAGATTAATCTAAAAATTTCGCCACTTGTGTCAATTCAGATTTTAATACGTTTTTCCTTACAATATTTTCCGAATTTTGACAAAGAAAACGAGTTATAACAAAAAGAATGGTTTTATAGGGCACTTTTCAAAATGTCTAGGAAACCAAATTATTTGATTTTGAAAGTGGCCTTTACCCTACATACAATGTCACGTGGAAACCACATGGTTAGTTGCTGGTTTCATGGATTCCAGATGACAAAATGGATTTGCCACTGAATATACTCATCATAGCCATATTAGTTCATTACATGATGGATTTGATACGTGGCATCCACGTGGGATTTCCTATTAGCTACCACATTGGCTTTAAATGAATTTTTCCACATGGAAGGCACGTGTGTTTGCAACGCACATACCTGATTTTGAACGGCTATAAAAAACATTGTATATATAGAATCAAATTGCTTCTATTCGTTTTTTGATAAAATCGAAAAAATACTTTTTAGAGTACACATGTAACTATTTGGATATATTTTGACGTATCGATTTCGAAAGTATGCGCATATCGCAGCTGTTCATAGGCGTTTTTCAGTCGTAATCTCTAAGTGATCGAGTAACCCTCGGAGTTACGCGGGTTACTCGATCCGTCAAAAACAGTGTTTCCAAAGATGATCCGTTGCCGAGATTGCTTCTAGAAACACAGGTTAGTGTCACCCGAGTAACTTTCTCTGCAACCTCGTTTTGAAAAGGATTATTACCGGGTTGGGTTATGACGTCACAAATGTTTACAAACAAATTTTAGGCGGGCTTTCGCTAACGAAGTAGCATGTGGGAATATAATTAAAAATTAGTGATCAAATAGAATGAAATTGTAAGATGTGTGTATAGTGTTTAGTATTTTAGCATATTGTGTAAAGGTTTTAGCATAAAAAAGAAAAGTTATATAAAATTGGCATTGAACCCAAGCAGTGTATTTGATGTAAGGCTGAGGGCAGTTAATAGGCATTAAAATGCAAGTATTTTTTATTATTCATAAACTTATCATGCAGATAATAGTCTTACTTTAATTAATATAAATATATATTTAAACTTTTTTATATGAATTAGGTTTGTAAATTGCTTTTTACTCAGTTATTGCTGCCTGAACTAACTATCCTATTGATTTGGATTGTTGTTGTACTAGATAAAAGTGTCTAGTTATTTATCATTCATTCTTCTCTCACCATGGATAATGATGTCATGTAAATATACAAGTTTGACTAGCTATGTGAATATATTTTTATAGAAATATTTTCTTGCAATGCAATTAATGGTGCATATGGTCAACACGTTTACTTGAAATACAATTCAGTCAAGCTAACATTGAAACTAAGTTAGGATTGAGATATGAATATTGCTTTCTTTACAATAAGGCAAAAAATTTTATTGTTCACGATTTTATTTCTATTTTGCTTGCTTAATTTTTTCTTCAAATGCATTTTCAATTTGTCTTTTTTGACAACAATTTAGTCATTAAAATGTGGAACATCTTTGTTTTATGTTCTTCATCTGTTAATGGAAGATCCATTTGAAAAATAACTTCATCATAGCTTTAAAATTTTATGGAAACGTTTTAAAATATCTTTCATCTAAAATGTTGCTCCATATAATCAAATAGTAGATGATAGCATTCATATTGAGTGTAAATTGACACTATTATCATCTATTAGAAAAATCATCTTAGCTTTATAATTCTCTATACTTATTTGTAAAATTGTCATAATAAGCTGCCTAACTCATTTTTGCCAATTTTGAAGTACTTTTTGAAAATTTTACAATTATGTTTCAAAGAGAACACCATTTTTGGATAAGTATCCAAAATTAATTGATTAGTAAATCAATTGAAACATTTGAGTTATTTCATAGTTGCTATTGAGCTGTTATCACTAAGCTATAATTTAGAAAAAAGCAAATAACTTGTGTGTTTAATAACCTTGTTATGTTGACTCAAACTTTTTACTCTATTCAGCCATAATGATGCAGTCTCATCTCCTTGCCTAATAGCAAAAATACATGTAAATGTTTGATGGAAGCATTTTGTATGTTCAGCTGATTAAAAGTATTTGTGCTGTACTCAGAACTTTAATTCTCTAAACTTGATTTATACTCAGAAATTTTTAATTCAGTAATAGTTATTTTGCATCATTCTAAAATGTAAAAAACCAAACAAATGGCATTCATAAGTTGCTAGTTTAACCTTATATAAATGAATGCTTTTTTAGATTGATCTTTCTTCTTCTACTGATTCTTCTTTCTTACACCTTATTTTTGTACTCGTATTACTGTTATTACAACCACCATCACTAAGCGGGCTCTGACATGTAGTAGTCACTAATATCAGGCCAGGAAAGAAATTTCCACTTGATGGTGAACCTCAAATAATATGTGGGGGTTAAGTCCGTTTTAAGACAAGCCAGGCAGGATAATAAGGTTTGAATTCAATTTCGTCCGTAAACCGAAACCTGAAAAGATCAAGTTCGATCTTTAATGTTATATAGATTACAAGGTGTCACAATTGAATATAAACAAAGTAAAGTATGTGGCATGAACTGTGGAATTACACTAGAGGGAAATACTGGATACAAGCAAGATGGAGTCAATCAACTAACCGCAAATGATAAAGAATTATACTCACCCTTAAACTAGGGTTCTCGGGTCATAAATCAATACGGAAAAAATTAGCGGAATTTTCTGGATTAAGTTTACCTAGTCTGAAAAAAATAAAGAAGTTCAATAATCAAACATTTTCATTTATTATTTCTTAATACTACCGTGAACAGCGTTCAAGAATTTAAATATTAGTAACACTAACAACTGACAGCTAACGCTCTGCGCACACAATTTTATACCACGCCTAACTGACGAGGTAAAAGTATCTTCAGCTTACGCCTAAATGACAAGTGTTGCCACACACTTTATTATGAAAGGTTTATTTTATTCAACCTTAAACGGACTAAATCTCGTTAACACGAGCGCCACATTACTCCCAGCCCAAACAGCGGAGCTGCAAAGTCTAATAATAATGATAATCTGCGTCTCGCTGAAATTTTACAATCCTTCCACTTCTCGTACTCCGTAGTCGCGGCGAGGCAGGTTCAGCTGTAGAATGACTAGCCTTCGTTTCTTTCTGGCGGCCGACGAGCGGAGACTCTTCGTGAGCGTAATAAGGCACTACGGGGCAATTTTTTTGTCCAGTTTCTTCACCGAGTGCTGCTGGAGTTTCGGCGATGCGCGGCACTGGCGTTTGTGCGTGTACTGGCTTTAGCCGGTCAATGGAGACAGATTCTTCGGCACCCGTTTGTAGAGTTATCACGAAGTATTTGTCGTAACGCTCGCGTACAGGAAACAGCCCAGAGTACGGGGCTTCGAGCGGCCGTCTAACTCTGTCTACACGCTTCCAGACGTGAGTACACGTCTTTAGCGCAGGTGGTAAGAAGGTTTTGCGTTTCTCGTGGTGCGTGGAAGGTAACGATGTCGAGAGGTCTAAATTTTGATTTCCTTTGCTAGCAGACTGATTTTTGTGTTGCAGCAATCTTCCGTTTCGCTCTTCTCAATGATCGGCTGAGGGAGCAGAATGAGGCGCCTGTTACCGCTGTGAATGGCGAGAAGTTCGACTCGTTAGGCATGCTTCTAATGCCTAGAAGGACGATCGGTAACGCGTCGAGCCACGATTGTTTTCTCGCAACGATTGCCGTTTTGATGGTCCGATGAGCTCGCTCAATCAAACCGTTGCTTTGAGGGTGATAAGATGTAGTGCGTAATTTGTGGAATCCGATGAGACAAGATAATTCGAGAAAAAGTTCAGCCTCAAATTGAGTTCCCCTGTCCGTCACCACGTACAGAGGTACCCCAAAGCGCGATACCCAGCCTGCGAGAAAGGCGCTTGCAATGGAGGCTGCGGTTATCTCAGTCAGAGGAACAGCCTCAATCCATCTCGTAGCGCGATCGATCCACGTTAGCAAATACCACATCGGGCTTAAAAATTGTTCACCGTGCTTTTTGACGGCTGGGAGTGGTCCCACTATATCGATGTGCACAGTTTGAAATCGTTCCGATGGTAAAGAGAATTGATTCACGGGGCTTTTCGTGTGTCTTTGGACCTTAGCTAGCTGGCAAGACATACATTCTTGGCACATTTTTCTGACGCAGAGGTCGATGTCAGGCCAAAAATATCTTGCTTTAATGATCTTCAACGTGCCTTTAACTCCAGGATGAGATGTGCAATGAAGCATTTGAAAAATCGATTCCCTTGTAATCGCGGGGACGAACGGCCTTGGATAAGGGAGCGAAGTATCGCACCAAATTTCTAAGTTCACTTTAAGAGGATACGGTGTCAATCGATCCTTGTACTGCTGAATTTCTTCGTCTTCTTTTTGTTTTTCTGCTAGTGAAGGCCAATCGAAGGGATCGTATTGAATAGCGTTGATAGATCGAGATAAGCAATCTGCTACTACAGTTTGGTCGCCTCTAATGTTCTGCACGTCGTTCAAGTATTCAACGAGCCCGGAAAGATGACGTTGTTGCTTGTCTGGTTTGGCGGGCTTCTGACTGAAAAATGCAGATTGAAGTGGCTTATGGTTTGTGAAGAGTGTCACTTTTCGTCCTTCAATGTAACTTTTAAAATGTAGAACTGCTTGGTATGCAGCTAGGAGCTCTCTGTCGAATGTGGAGTAGCGCCGCTGCGTGGCAGTTAGTTTCCTTGAGAAAAATCCTATCGGAATAGGTTCATTGTTCACGATTTGGTGCAGAGCAGCACCAATTGCAGCTTGAGATGCATCGGTGACCAAGTGGTAGTGTACGACTCCGGGCTTCAGATGAGGCAAGGTCATGGATGCACTCAAATCCTCTTTGATCTTGCTAAAAGATTCCTTGGCCGCTTGGCGCGCTCTGGAAGCTCTAGAGACTTAGCTTTCGGGTTTTCCCTTATGAAGTCAGACAACGGAAGTACGGTTTCACTGAAGTTTGATATCAAATGCCTGTAATACCCGACCATTCCAATGAACCGTCTCAAAGCTTGAGAGTCGTTAGGAATTGGGTATTCTGATATTACTTTGATTTTCTCTTCCGTTGGCGATATTCCTTCTTTAGTGATTTTAAAACCCAAGAAGTCGATTGAATTGCTTAAGAATTTGCATTTGTCGATTGAAATTTTCAAGTCATGCTTGTCGAGAATTTGAAAAACTGCTTCCAGGTCACGGACATGCTGCTCAGAAGTGTCTGAAAAGACCAAAATATCGTCCAGATAAATGAAAACACAATTGCAGTCCAAAAAGATATGATCCATAAATCGTTGAAAGGTGGAACCAGAATTACGGAGTCCGAAAGGCATGAATACATATTCGTACAGGCCAAATGGGGTTGTAACTGCGGTTTTGGGAATATCTTCAGGATTTATGGGTATCTGGTGGTAAGCTCTGATTAGATCAATCTTAGAGAAAACTACCTTACCGTCCAACTGCGAAGAAACGCTGCGTAAAAAAGGTATTGGATACCTGTCAGGTAAGGTTACCGAATTAAGAGCTCGATAGTCTCCACATGGTCTCCATTTCCCTTGACTTTTCTTTGGTACCATATGAAGAGGAGATGCCCAAGGTGATTTAGAAGGTCGAATTATGCCCCCTGAGAGCAGATTCTTGAACTCTTCTTGCGTCGCTTTTAATTTATCAGGGGCTAAATTTCTTCGTCTCGAGTACACAGGTTTGCTGTCCTTCGTTTCGATGTGGTGGTATACGTCGATTGTTGAGTTAGGAGAGGTGTTGCGAGGACCGGTAACACTTGGGAATTTCTTCAAAACAGGTTTGACAGCTGCAGGCAAGTTTTCAATGTTTTTAATTTGTTTTTGAAACACGTCATTGTCATTTTCTTCAACAGTCATTACAGAGTTAGTGTTTTGGTCACATAGTTTACGTTCTTTACAGTTTACGGTGAGGGCAAAGTGGCTCAGAAAATCCATTCCGAGAAGTGGCTGAGTTGTCGCAGCAACCACGAACGTCCATGCGTAGGAGCGTCTGAGCTGCTTGAAAGCTAGAGTTCTTCTAATCTGTTCCCATTGTCTAAAGTAAAGTGGTGAAGCAATGGTGTATTCTTTCTGTTAAGGTTATTCTTTTTGTTGAGCGAAAAGTATTTGAGGCAAAACATAATTCAGAAATCCGACTGACATGTGCTGATTTCATTGTATTCACTTTTAGCAGCATGATTACTAGCCAGGCTGTCGCCTGGCTAACATCGACAGTAGTTGTAGCTATTCACCTCTCATTTGCAGCCTCAACATTTGCTCTTTCTACTTGTTCTCTTAATAAAATGTTCTGCCATTGAAATGTTGATGTTACTTTTATTATCATTTTTAGTTTTACTTTCTGTGTCAGTTCAATTTTGTCAGTAGTAGTCAGTTCTGTGTCAGTATCTATTCCTATTCTCTAATACTGCCATTGATATCTAGTCGGTGTCGGTTCGTATACATACAAGGTGTCTCAATAAAATGTACGTACACTTCAGATGATGAGAAAACTTTATTTATAAACATAGAGTGAAATGAACGGACTTCGAAAACAGAAGACAAATGTAATTGAAGAATCATGTTTGCAAATAATCAAGTTGATGACCGTTTTTGCCCAGACAACGCTCAAAACGCGTCCCAAAGGATTTACGAACAACACGAAACATGGAGGAAAGAATGAATCATCGGAAAGTGAGGAATCATCGCCGGATTCTCAAAAGGAATCAGAGGCCAATTACGAAGTGAAATATGAACATGAAAACTTTGAAGAAGACGCATTAAATGAATCTACGGAGAAAGAATTCCTTATTGAAAGAATTTTCAAGATCGAAGAGATTTAGCTTGGCTCCTGATCAAATGGCTCCTGTAGAACGTTCGTTTTCAACTGTTAGACAAATTTAGTACCGATAGCAAACATGTTGTAATGCGTTCAGAGACCAAATATCTTTCGTGCCACACTTAAGGGTACCATCCGGGATTTTGACCTTTTTTCGTCCGATTCGCTTGAAAATTGGTCAGTATATCTATTTTTTGAAAGTAAACCTTTTTTTACTCGTGTAATTTTTTCGATTTAGGCCTTACTTTTTTTTATTTTTTACGAAAAATGAGTTTTTTCACACATTTTCATGTGTATTTCAAATTGTATTAACTCACTGAGTTTTGATGCTAGGACAAAACCAGAGACAGTTTTAGAAACCTTGGAACATTTCTAACAAAAGTTATCGACTCAATTTTTAAATTTTAAAATAATTTTTTTGCGATATGCAAAACTTTATAATAACATTTCAAACAATTGTTATTATAAAGTTTCGCATGTCACAAAAAAATTTTTTTCGAAATGTTCAAATTGAAATGAATAACTTTGTTAGAAATGTTCCAAGGATTCTAAAACTGTCTTTGGTTTTGTTCTAGCATCAAAATTCAATGAGTAGTTACGATTTGAATGGATCCTTTTCCGACAAAAAAAAACCTCAATTTTTCATGATTTTGGCCCCCTTTTGGACCCCCCCTGGGGGGGTTCTGGTGTCCGGAGCGCCATAATATATCATAGCACAATAACCCATACCCTAAGGATCCTTTTCCCACAATGAAAAAGAAACATACTCAATTCTTTATGATTTTGGCCCCCTTTTGGACCCCCTTGGGGTCCAAAAGGATCCTTTTTCGACAAAAAAAGACACATACTCAATTTTTTTTTATTTTGGCCCCCTTTTGGACACCCCCTGGGGGGGGTTCTAGTGTCCGTAGCGCCATAATATTTCATGGCACATTAACCCATACATAAGGATCCTTTTTCGACAGAAAAAAAATTTGAGTCATGGGTGCCGCGGGGACCCCATTTTGCCTCAGATGGTATCCTTAATTCCGGTGCAAGATAGGGGAATAATAAGCTGCATATATAAAAAGCGTTCCTGTGCTGCAGTTTCAATTGTAAAGTAGGGACAGGAATAATATATAAAAAAGGAATGTTATGAAGACTGATTTATTTCTTTGACATTCATACTTCAGCGATTGAAATTGGTTCCATGTGGTAGGTATTGAAGCCTCCGGCTCAGATACGCACGTAAAACACTTTTGTAGAATAATTTCGCATATGTGCAAAAATTTTTAAATACTTAAAAATGTTGTAAATATTTAGAAATGGTGTAACCTTTGAGATAAATCCTTATNTTTTCCATTATAGTGGGATTGTAATGAAAGGCCTAAACATCACAAAGCCTTGATGACGGCAGTAAATGAGACCAAAGGAGCTACTCAAGCCTTGGCATCTATGATTCACCTCCAGAAGAACAAATGGGTCGTGGTCGTCGTCTTCGCTGTACGCTATCTCGAGAAAAGCTGATAAGGTAACCGATAAATTAAACTTTAAAGATGTATTCAGTTTACATTTAGAGTCGAGACCTTCAAACGATTATATGCATGTTGAATTCATCCTAATTATGCTGTAATTTTCAAGCTATCTTCCACCAAGACAAAGTCAAGTTGACAATATTAGGCATCAAACTTACTCAGAAATGAACATGACTGCAAGAACAGAAAAAATGAGACGTACAGGACACTAATATTAGCCCGTTTCAGAGTAATTTGTAGTCGATGGGTGCATTCTTTCGAAAGTTACGAGTGGGTGAACATATGTTTCTTGACGGTGCGCGAGTCGGAAAGGCGTCTCGGTAAATTTCTGTATTTTTCAGAAAACCGTTAGAGTTGTGGTCGTGTTTTGAATTTTTCGCGATAGAAAATGTTTCGTTCTTTCATTTGAGAGTAATTTAAAGTCGATAGGCGCATTCTTTCAAAAGTTACGAGTGGGCGCTCGCAAGTTTTTTTGAGGGTGCCCGAGTCGGAAAGGCTGTTCGGTGAATTTCGGTATTGTTCAGAAAACCGTTAAGGTTGTGGTCGTGTGTGGAATCTTGCGCGATAGAGAATGTTGTGCTCTTTCATTTGAGAGTAATTTGAAAAATAGGCGCATTCTTTCAAAAGTTAGAGCGCTTTCCATGAGTCTTTCAAAACTACCCTTGTTTTACCCTGCTTTTAGGGAGAAAGACTGTGTTAAAGTTTGTGTTCCCGCGAGTGGTCGAAATTTGGCGCGCCGGTGGTGATTTGTCACAATCTTTAACCGGCTAGCCATTTTTGAGAACCCATCAAAGACCCTTCCCGAATTACTCTGACAAAAGGGTAATTTCTGAACTATAAGACGTACAATCTTGAAATTAGTAGCAAATTAATGCTCGTGACGCGTACAACATTTTTAGGGATTTAAAAAAATTTTTACGCCCCTGTGGGGGGCAGGAAGCTGGGATCTCGTGGCCCCTCAATAGTCGGCCGATGTTCTCTATAAGGCTCATGTTCGTCTCGTTGTAATTTCTGAACAATTCCACCTAAAAATTTGAAATTGGTTTCATTTTAAACATCAATTCATTCTCCAACTGTGAGAGTATAACAAAAGTCTCATACGCTTCCTGGGGAGGCGTGGATAGAGGTTTCCCTACCCTATCAATAGTCGGCCGATTTTCTCTGTAAGGCTCATGTTCGTCTCGTTGTAATTTCTGAACTATTCCACCTAAAAGTTTGAAATTAGTTTCATTTTAAACATCAATTCATTCTTCAACTGTGAGAGTATAGCAAAAGTCTCATACGCATCCTGGGGAGGCATGAATAGAGGTTTCCCTACCCTATCAATGGTCGGCCGATTTTCTCTGTAAGGCTCATGTTAGTCGCGTTGTAATTTCTGAACTATTCCACCTAAAAATTTGAAAGTGGTTTCATTTTAAACATCAATTTATTCTTCAACTGTGAGAGTATAACAAAATTCTCATACGCATCCTGGGGATAAAAGAGAGCAAGGTTCTCCCAGCCCAAAAATCCTCTCTGGCGAATGCCGCGATCACCTTGGTTATGACGCGCTGTTACAATGTTCTGGTTATAGCCTTGTCGTTTTAGGCCCCTGTACATTCATCGTGACTCAGAATTCTGGCTCTGGGTGAGGTTTTTTTCTCTCCTGTAAAATTATAGTGTCCATGTTTTTTGGTCACTTCGACTTTTGTGTGACAATATTATAAGCATGGAAATGTCATAATTTAGTTGCATGATGTAAAACATGTTCTCCGTGTCCCTTGATTGGAATACCAATCCACACATAGTAATAAAAATATATTTTTGAATGTCAACCACACTGCCTTAGACGCAGAATTTTTTCGATCCAGCCGTTTTACTTTCAACAAATTACTTATACCGCAAGTCACACAGCTCGTATTTTTCTGCCAGTGTGCACCAAAGAATAGTATTCTCAAATATTGATTGTGATAGAAGAAATCGTGTTTCCTTTTTAAGTCCTTTTTAAGTAGCACAAGAGATACATTGTCCTCAATCATGTTTTTCGACTAGCGACATGGGTATTACAATACTCATGTGTGGGTATCACACATGCGTGTATTTTCCTAACTTTAGGATATTTAAAAAACCAATAATGTTGTGTACCATTTCTATTGAAAATAAACGCTTTTCATTTTTTGCAGTCGCACTACACATCTACTTAGCCATAGGTGTCTTAAGGACCTGCCTTCGTGCGGGCAACGAGGGTTCGAGTCCCGGAGCTGGTGGCGATTTTACCCCACTCTACCCAGGTGTCTGAAATGGGTACCGGTCTTGACCGGGGAAAAGCGTCATGGCGTCCTGGTATTAGTTATAAGGTATTTGAAAAACCAATGTACAAGATGACATGTATCAGGCTTGAATTGGAAATTGTCTCGCCACCCGCTTCAGCGGCAAAAACTTCCAGAACTAACTGGCACAAGAAACATAGTCTTTAGCTGACACCCTGAACGGGGTCAGTACACGCTGCAATAACAACAATTGATGACAAGTAGAACAATAGCTAAAGAGAATGCTCACCTCCAATATTCGAAGATTATGTTCCGGTGAANAGAAAAGTTCTCCAGACTAAGAACGAAGTTAGGAATGGTCTCATCTGACACACATTCAATGTGAGAAGGAATGTTGAAATCTTTATTGTATCACCTTGAATGTATATGTGTATTATAATAATGTTAATGTTCTTATGTTATAATCTGTTTAAACAAGTACTCTGCTCTGAGAACTGAGCTCATGGTTCTCATTGAACTGGGCTCATGGTTCTCATGTTTTGCTGGAGCCCACTCCACTGCTATACTTGGTGATGTAAACTTACTGTGTCCTGCTGTGTGTTACTGAAAATACATTATGCGCAAGAGTCTTTATCACTTACCCTAACCTATTCTAACAATCTCAACAGCGTTCTACCTGTCATTCTAATGATCTCATTTTTGAAATAATTCATATTCAACATGTTGCGCGTTCCACTGAATGCTAAATTCATGCTCAAATTGTGCATAAGAATGTTTTAGGAAAAGTCACTGAAACCTTGGCACAAAAACTCAAAGTTACAAAAATGCCTTTCGATATAAGGAAGGGTGGTACCATTTGATCTCACCTACGAACGGATAGGGTTTATGTTTCAATTTTTTCGTGTTTCTTGATACGCGGATATTCGAGTGTTTTTGTACTCACACAAACAAACAATTGTGAACTTTATTTAAGCGATGGTGTTCTCAGTTTTCCTCCCTTACCTGGGTATTTCCGTTAATCAGTTGAACAGTTTTCAATTGCAAAAAAACGGATGTTTTATTCCATCAAGCCCGACACGTTTACATTTATTGAGTTAAATCTTTTCCATAGAACTTTTGAGAATCTGCATTGGTGATTTCAGATTTATATAAGCACAGAAGTTTACGTTCATATTTTAAGGTCTTTATGTACTTTCCTACTTTTCCTTTTTTACTAGTACACCCCTGTTATTTTTAAAGGGGGAGGGGGGAGGAGGGGATATTACGCTGTTGGCGCTGCGAGGTCGAGGTGTAGAGTTTTTGTGCTGTACGCGATCTGTTATAAATGACTGGAATCGATAATTCCCTTAAAATGTATACCTCAGATGTGGATCAAAAACAAATATATCCAACCCAACCTTGGTGTGGCGGTGTAGGTCAATATGTGATTTGTTTGGGTATGTGCTTACAATGATGGAGCAATCAGGGTATCAATTTGACGGGCATGGTACGAGTAAAAGAGTAGATTGTGGTACTTGAGTTTACTCTTAGATGGACATACTCAGGATACCGATAATGAGCCAATGAGGCCAGTAATTACGTAGAATAGCCGTGTGAGTGTAGTTAAAGTGATTACTATTAATTTAGGTCATTTAATCACAGTGTACTCAAGTCGTTCTATAATGGGTGATGAGATGGGATCACAGTGTAAGTTTTAGTGCCGTTTACAGTAGGGAAAGGCCCAGGTGTGTGTGTGTGTGTTGCAGGCTTCGAAGGATGCGAAGAGCTTGATGCCAACGACACAATGACGGGAGAGTGAATTGCGTCCCGGCCTAGCTACTCGATATTGCCAGATCGATTGTCTAAACTCTGAACATGGCAAAACATCATGTTCGATAATAATTGTGTGAGTTGAATGAAACATCACGATTAGTACTTATAATTAGGAAATTATTATTAATAATTTACAGTAAGTTATATTATCCAAAGAATTAAATTATTTAGTACTTTATGGGAATTTATGAATTTGTAGCTAATGCTACAGGGGAACCTCGCCCTCTG
>JACJUY010001593.1:32038-43222 GCA_014220935.1 Platorchestia sp. MABIK
AGGAAACGCACGAGAGTTTAATTATACATGCTCCCAAGGAAATTGATTCCATGTTTAAATCGTAATTAATTTGAAGTTTGTGGGTGCAATGGTTTAAAAATTACTGTTGGCACAGAACGAGGTTTATCGAGAAAATCGGCCGGGGATTGAGGTGGTAGGGGACCCTCGCTCCCTGCCCCCACGGGGGCGTGAGAAATTTTTAAAGAACATGAAACTGTTGTACTCGTCACGAGTATCAATTTGGAACTAATTTGAACTTTGTACGTTTTTTAGTTTAGAAATTGCCCTATTTGTCCTGGTAATTTAGAGGTTTCTTCGATGGGTTTCTTCAGAGGTTCAGAGGTTCCTCCAGAGGTTACCACTTGGATGTCCATAAATGGCGAGCCGGTGTAATTGTGAAACCACTGTGGGTCTAATGCTCTGACACCACTGTTTGTTCACAGCAATTGTTAGGCAGACGTGCTATAAAAACATTAAAGCCTTTTAACTTTAATACGAAAAATTTCTGAGAATTAAAAGATAATCTTTTTGATTAGAAGCAAAATAGATAAATTTTTAAAAATTGCATCTCAGAGAGTAACGAAAGTTTTATCCTACGTCCGCAAGTAAAAACGGTCATTGGTGGCAAGTTCCTGTTATTAGCAAAATAGATTACAACCTTTATATACGGTTTGAGCGCATGTACAGGATTGCTTTAAAAAGTTATTAAATAATTTAACAAATTGCCGTGTCTAGCCATATATGTTCTTAGTCGCTTGAGATAGTTCCTGCTAATAGTAAAATATTTTTGCCCATCGAGGTAGGTTGTAGTAAAATACGATATTTGAAGAAAAATTCAGATTTTGTTCCAGATGTTGATGAAAAGGAAATGTAAACAAATTAAATTGATTTGTTAATTCCTGTCCAGCATGTGATTACTGCAATATGGGAGCTCTGTTATATAGGAAGTATGCATTAAGTAAAATATAGCTACGATATTTTAGGTTGGATGACCTATATTTTTAAATAATTGTGAAGGTTGTAAAATGTTTTTATATATATGTAAAGGATTAATTCTAAACGTACGTCAGTCATGAAATTTTTATTTTTAAATAGTGCTTTGTTGTTGTGTATATGTTTTGTAAAGAAATGTGGAATCTGTGACAAGTGATGCTGAATAAGGGGATGTTGTTAGTGTCCTCAGCACATTAGCAATGATAATATAAAATTAAGGGAGACGTCCACCCAAGATCAAGAAAATGGCTGTGAGGTTTGTTTTATTGGATCTAGATCTATGAAAATTGGCAAACAGATGTATTTTTTGAAGAAAATAAGGGTCGTGTCAATAACTTTCCCCCAAATTTTGACATAATTTTGAAGAAAATATGGGAAAGTAAATACTTTTTAAGAGACATCTTCTCAAAAAGCGCTCATCGTAGAGCAATGATTTAAGTGTCATTGAATGCGCAATTAATTGCTGCTTAAAGAGTCGGAGAATTACGTTGAGAATCACGATAATTTTTGAGTTACATACAATTTTTGTAAATAATAACATTGAAAGATAGGTAATTTGGTCAATATGGAGTTTAAGCCTATCACATAAATTAATTATTCTGTTACAAAGAATCAATAAAGGACCACATTGGAAAATGTTTTACATGAATGACATTCTGCTTGCTGATGCGTTATTTGTGAGTTATTCACCTTTGAAATTTTCGTCTTCTATATCAGTTCTAGTCAATTGCACGCTTGAGCTGGAGCTGTTAGAGTACGTTTGGGTATTTTTCAACTTATTATTTGCCAACTCCGCAAAGCCTGGGGAGCCTGAACCCACTTCTAGGATGTTTTAGTTAATAACACAATAAAGGTTATCCCCCAAAAATATTGGGTCAATATTGAATTTAGGCCTTTCACGGAAATAATAAATTCGGTTCCAAACAATCACTTAAGGAACACATTTAAAAACGTTTTACACGAATGACATTCTGCTCGCCGATGCGTTATTTTAGAGATATAACAATAATTACGTTCAGATAGGAATAACATTATATGGTCGGTTGCTTAGTCGCCGCATTGTTAGGTGACGCCCACTTTTCTGGCGGGACACGCCCACTTCTTGGCGGGAAATGAACACGGCTCGGTTTGGGTGAGTTAAGGTAAGCTATTTTAGGTTGATTTATGTTATTTTAGGTTAGTTTATTTAACTAACCTACCATAACCTACCCTAACCTCACCCATCGTTACGTTAATACCGTATCACAGCATATTTACGTGTCCGCTCCTTCACTTTTATATGCGACGTTCTTATAACTTCAAAGTTGAATAACTCAAAAATAACGCATCAGCGAGCAGAATGTCATACGTGTAAAACGTTTTTAAATGTGTTCTTTTAGTGATTCTTCGGAACGGAATTTCTAATTTCCGTGAAAGGCCTAAATTCATTATTGACCAAATATTGGCTGGACTGAAACAGTGGAAGCTTAAATTTATGGGATTTACTCCTACGGATTTGCTAACGTTCTACAGTAGCTGCCATGTTGAAACTGATGTCAACTTCATATTGATTTCAGTATTCACTACCCCAGTCCTGCCAATTTTTTTGGGTGAAAACCTTTATAGTGTTATTAACTAAAACTTCCTAGAAGTGGGTTCAAGCTCTGCAGGCTCCGCAGGGTTGGCTAATAATAAATTACGCCATACATTGCTTGAACAATAACTTTCCCTGCGCTCCGCGCATTTGCGTCATTATTGGAACATGCTCTACTTTTGCGCGGGAAACCCATTTCAGGAGTGCCGTTCCTATAACTTCAAAGTTAAATAACTCAAAAGTAAAGCATCAGCAAGCAGAATATCATTCGTGTAAAACGTTTTTAATTGTGTTCCTTTGATGATTCTTTGGAACGGAATTGTTAATTTCCGTGAAAGGCTCAAACTACATATCGATCAGTAATTTCAGCAAAGTGACAATAAAGTTCTTTCCATAGAATCTGGATCTATAAAAATTGACAAACATACGTTTTTTTAGAAATAATCAGGAAGTTTCTATAACTTTTTCCCATTTTTGCCATAATTACAGAGATAATGGAAGGAAATAGGTGAAAATGAGGAGTTTCAAGGTTATTTTGAAAATCTATTTTCTCAGAGTTTTTATCGTAGAGCAATGATTTAGGTATCATTAACTGCACAACAAGCTGCTCTATCTACTGACATAAGATATTCTTAATTCATAATAATTTTTGGTTTCATGAAAAAATTTATGGAAAAAATGACTTATACAGTTTTTTTTATGTATGTTAATAGCTAAATTATTGTGAAATTCAACGTAATACTCTGACTCTTTATGCAGCAATTAATTGTGCATTCAATGAAACCTAAGTCATTGTTCTACAACAAGTACTTTTTGAGAAGACGTCTCTTGAAAAGTTTGCCATTTCCCCTCCCCTTTCTCCCATTGTCTCTAAAACTATGTCAAAAGTGGGAAAATGTTTTAGGGACAACCCCTATTCATTTTCAAAAATGCATATGTATACCAATTTTCATAAATCTAAATTCCATAAAAAGAATGTTACAGTCATTTCCTCGATTCGTCGATTTTAGGGTGGACGTCTCCCTCAAATCTCTCCAGCATCTTTGTGGTAATTTAGTCCTCAAAAATGCTGTAAAACATAGCTCATACTGTTGTTAATCATTCATGAAGCCCACTACTTGAGACCATGCAATGATAATTACAGATGGAGATGGTACAGAGCAAACATGATACTTTCCATCTAGCAGGATGTTATTTCATTGTTCTGAATAACATCTAATTATATGAGGAGAGTTTTATTTGCTTGAAAAGTCACTGAACTGTGCCAATTATATGTTATTTTTTTGTCATTGGATAAATCATTATTAGGTGAATGAACAGCACAATAATTCAGGCATTTTAAATTTTTCTGTCAGTAAATTCAGTATAGGGCTTCAGCTTTTGTTTAACATCATTAAGTGGCAGCCTAAAAGTCAATATTTTTGTTTTATTATGATCTTTGGAAATAAATTGTATGGCCTACATAGGAAAAACTTATTCATCAAATAAAGATCATTCAAATCTTTCTGTACTGAGTTCAATAATAATGCTCCACTCAGTTTGTTTCATTGTTTAGGTATGAATCGAGAAGGTGAGTAAAAAATAGTAGTGAGGAACCTAGTGAATCACTGCAAGTACTGATGAATGCTTGTAAACTCATTCACACTTCATAACCTTCAATTACAGACTTGCATGCTTTAGCTTCCATAAGACTTTTGACTTCAAATACTGGGGGTTACTAAGAAGTTGGACATCTTACAGGGGTCAATAATATAGGTGAATTGCTTTTTTTCACAATTGTTGGCTGTATCTCTGATACAACAGGTCAAATTTTAATTTAATGCGCTCAAAGATTTGAATAATTTTGTTCACAAGAATCGGTAGAAGAACTCATTTGAAGACGTTTTACATGAATGACAATTTGCTCACTAATGCGTATTTTTTGAGATATAATATTAATAATGTTTAGATAAGAATAACATTGTGAAGTTGGTTGGGTAATTGCCGCATTGTTGGAACACACGCAGATTCTTGGCAGGAGAATATCAGCCTTGGTATGCCTAAGTTATATTATTTTGGTTTATTAAGGTTAGTTTATTTAATTAACCTAACTTTACTTAAGAGGGACGTTTCAGGCCCCTGCCAGGCCCCTGTTGGTCCGATGAGCATTTTTTATATTTTTGTTGAAAAAAGGACCCTTGGGTGGTGGACTATTCGGTTCTAAAATTTGATGGCTCTACGGACACTAGATCCCCCCTAGGAGGGTGTAAGGGGACCAAAAATCCTGAATTTTTGACCCCATCTGAAAAGAAAACAAAATGGGAAATGGAAAATTTTCTACCGTAACTTTGTGTACAATGTTTCAAGAATGCTAAAACTGTCTTTTGTTTTGTTGTGACATAAAAACTCAATGAGTTTTATTCATTTGAAATATCAATAAAAATGAACTAAAAAACCAATATGTCCAATTTTTTCAAAAAATTAAGGCCTGAATGGAAAAAAATGGTTTATTTTTAAAAATTTCATATAGTAGTCAAATTTCATTAGAATCAGGTTACAAATATGAAAGTTCAAAATTTTTTTAGACCGAATTTTTTTTTCGTAAATTACACTTCACAGTGTGAATATGAAGTTGTGCTTGGAGGTTATCAAAATAAAAATGAAAACAGCATTCAATTACATAAATTGTCCATTATATTACAGTTCAGATAAAAGTTTATTTATGCCTTATTACTGACAAACCCTTGTTTTCAACATTCAGAAGAATAGAAGTCAGTGAGTTTTTATGCTAGGAAAAAACAAAGACAGTTTTAGAATCCTTGAAACATTGCAAACAAAGTTACAGTAGCTTTTTTCCCAATTTTACAGCTAATTTTTGTCATCAAGCTAAAAACCCAAAATTAGTGTATATGTTAGTTAATGATAAAATATCTTATATAAAAAAGACAAGTTGAAAATGGAAAATGTTCTACTGTAACTTTGTTTGCAATGCTTCAAGGATTCTAAAACTGTCTTTGGTTTTGTTCTAGCATAAAAACTCAATGACTTCTAGTCCTATGAAATATCCTTGAAAATGTACCAAAAAAGTAATATTTAAAATTTATAAAATATTTTTTAAACTATACAAAAGATTAAAATATTTTTTATAAATTTTAAATAATTCTTTTTTGGTACATTTTCAATGATATTTCATAAGAATAGAAGTCATTGAGTTTTTATGCTAGAACAAAACCAAAGACAGTTTTAGAATCCTTGAAGCATTGCAAGTTATATTATTTTTGGTTTATTAAGGTTAGTTTATTTAATTAACCTAACTTTACTTAAGGGGGACGTTTCAGGCCCCTGCCAGGCCCCTGTTGGTCCGATGAGCATTTTTTATGTTTTTGTTGAAAAAAGGACCCTTGGGTGGTGGACTATTCGGTCCTAAAATTTGATGGCATAGAAGGCCTAAATCAAAAAAGTTACATCAGTAAAGTGTGTTTTTCTTCAACAAATACATATACTGCCCAAATTTCAAACAAATTGAATCAATTTTTAAAAATCGTTGAAGTGGCCCCTAATCTCTAACTATTATGTCAATATTGTATTATAGCAGATTTACATGTCCCTTTCTTCACTCTCATATAAGACATTCTTATAACTTTAAAGTTGAATGACTCAATAATTACGCATCAGCAATCATAATGTCATTCCTATGAAACATTCTTCAATGTGTTCCTTTAGTGATTATAGGGAACTAAATTTGATAAGTGCATTAGAGTAAAATTTGACCGATACAACATTTTTAGGATGCTCACACACCAAAAGACTGAAAGAAAGAAAGCAAGAGTGAAAGATGTAAGTCAAGAAATGTTGCACGCCCAAAGATATCTCAAGTACTGCAGTTAGTGCCCGACTGTCATAGAGAGTGGACTGTAACATCGACCTGCAGTACAAGCATGAGTTTGTCATGTTGAGTTTCATTCCTATTTCATTCCATTGCTTTGAAACATGTAATCTGTTACTGTGCTTTGGATCTTTTGAGTTCCAAATTTACTGTACAGCATAAACTTTGGATATCAGGAGTTCAGTCCATGCTGGAGGAATCGAGCAGCGCATCTCTCTTGTCAATTTCTCAAAGCACATACTGACCGACACTTCCCACTGCTGCTCTAAAACGGGAATCCTTTTTTTCGCTTCTGACTGTCTTGAGTCTTTCTTGCTCACTTGCTTTCAGTGTGTGCACTCCTAGAAGAATCCATGTTAATCAATGCAAGCTTGCTTGCTTTCTTGCTTCAAGTCTTTGGTATACGGATACCCTTAAAGTGTACATTTGAAAACATAGTTGTGCACAAAAATCTGTCTGAGTTGTTTGTTGTATGCTGATGCTGATGTTGTGGTTAGGAAATCTGGGCATGAACTCTAAAGGATGTTTGACATTGTGAAATTGTGAATGAATGTAGTACAGATTTTAAGATAAACTTTGGTGCAGATAAAAGAAAGGTTATGGTTGTAAGTAGTGATGAGACCGATAGATACAGACTGTGGAATATTGGAAAATCAGAATAGGTAGAACAAAAGAACACAAATATCTAGGTTGTGTGATAAGAGAAGATACAGTCGTACCTCGGTACTCGACCGCCTCTATACTCGACCGCCTCTATACTCGACCGCCTCTATACTCGACCGCCTCTATACTCGACCGCCTCTATACTCGACCGCCTCTATACTCGACCGCCTCTATACTCGACCAAATCGGTGCTCGACCAAAAAATTCAAATAGAAAATACATCGGACCTCAAACAGATTTTCGGTACTTGACTAGCCAAGTCGACCCGAACGCGCTTCTCGACCAGCGGGTAAGCGTCAGTTCGACTCGGACCGCGAGCGGAGTAAGAACTACGCAGTTTGTTCAAGTATTTCTTCCCAGATTTAAACTTTTTTGTGTTGCTTTAGCCCTTGATAATGGGTCCAAAGAAAGACAGTGATAAGGGGTTTCGGTGTTCGAACAAATCGGTGCTTGACCACCACCTCAGAACGGATTATGGTGGAGTACCAAGGTACGACTGTATGTGCATTAGAATTAAGGACGAGAAAGTGGCAAAAGCTATGCAGTAGAGTGGACAGTTGAGTAGTGTGACCAGGTACAGAGCAAACAAGTATGAATGTATGAGAAGAATATGGAAATATGTTGCAGTAACTACCTAGTGTCATGTATGGTATGAGTGCTTTAGCCTGGTCTGGAAGTGACGTTGAAAACCTGGATATGATTTAGAATGGAGCAGGATGTCTAGCATTGGGTGCTCCAAAATAGACAGCTGCAAAAGCTATTGGAAGTGACCTACAATGGATCCTATTTTCAGAACAAATGATAAAAGCTGTGTTGAATTATAAGGTGAGAATTAAGTGAATGTAGAGTTGTAGGTGGGTAAAGTAAATTTTTGAATGCAATCTGAGTGTAAGCCAATGGGAGAAAATGTCTTGGGAGCATGCATGAAAACTATACAAGAGATTATACATGTTAGAATTGGGCGATGTGTGGATGACTAGCTTTTATTGAATTTTGGAGATGAAGGACCAGAGTGGGACTGCAAGAGGTGGGAAAAAGAGATTGAAAGGCAAACAAAAGAGTTTGGATTGAACAAGTGGATGTTTAGCATGATGCAAAAACATATGCTAATCTGGTATATGCATCAGAATGTGCCTAAGTGTAAGATGTTTTGCAATGGTAGTTTTTGGAGCCAACTCTTGTTTGCTGTGGGGTGTGCGGCATTGAGTGTAAATAGACACACAGGCAGGTGGAATGATAAAAATAATAGATAATGTTGGCACTGTGGTAGGGGAGTAAAGAAAACAATTGAAAATTTTGTGCTGGAATGGGGTAAATATGAGCAAGAGAGGGTGATTTTCATGAATATGTTATTTGAGCAGTGTGGAGAAAATGAGTGGTATACCAGATGTGCTGAAGATGATAGTGGTATTATGAGATGTCTTGCTGCATTGGATTAGGAGTGTAATTTGAGTATTATTGATGCTATGAAAATTTTCTTGTACATGCCTGGAGGAAGAGACAGTGACTGGAATGATGTAGTCATGTAGAGTGGGTTTTAGTGACCCACTTTGCTTGAAGGTGGTTTTTGAAGTACTGGTTATCCCAGTGATGCCGTCTAATGGTACCTAATTTGTGACAAGGATTGGTAGATCCTGAGTAACTTATTGGACAAGTCTGGTACACAAGTGCTGTATTCTTGCGTGAATATTGTGAGTATTTCCGAAGAAATTGTACACCGTTACAAAGGCCCCAACACTGTCGGCCTTTACTTTCAAGTTTCCCGTGATAGTGTCACTCTTGACTAAATTTCATGCAAATACAGTATTTTGTCATGGATATTTGTTGACAGTGCTCAATGTTTTACATACATTTATCTTTCATGAATTATATAAAGTAATCAGTAATAATTATTTCTGTGTAGTTTAAAATAGTTTTTGTCTGTTACAGGTCATTGAACTTGATGACTGCATTATAGAAAGATGTTTCATAAGCTTTCCGTTTGAAATACACTGGCTCCCTAACTCACAAATATCTGAGATACAAATGCAAACTGACTGATGTTATATGTGTGTTTGAAAATAGTTATTGTCATTATTAGTAATATTTTCATTAACGATTGGAATCTTTAGTATTATATTTGTGCCTTATTTTTCTTTTTTACTATGAATGTATATATAACGGGTTTTAAATGCTCTTTATTGCTAATTATAGACTGGAAATTACTATATAACGACAAATGAACAATCAGCCAGCTTACGAAAAGCTGTTGGGAACACTTGTGGCTGCAAGTTGGGAACAAAGTGTACGTTTAAATCATGGGTATCATCAAGATAGATGTTTTGTTTTTTTTTTACTTGCACATGATTTTTATAGGAAATTGAAAGTGTGGAGCATCCTGAATTGCAGATACAGGCATCACATGCTCATTACATGAACATGATTATTCAGAAAGGAATACTATTTGATAATATTTTCACATCAGTTAAAATTTCTGTACTCTGTCAAACTTTTCTATTGTCAATTGATGTCATTTTTGATGGATTGTATGCAGTAATCATCAATAAATTCTTTAGTGCAAGAAGTCTTTGACAGTGGATGATTTGAAGAAATATATGTCAGCTGAAAAATATTTTGCTCTGAACGTAAATTTTGTGTTATTCAGATACACTGAATAAAATTTGAAAGGGGGCATTTGGAACAATTTTATAGTTTGTATGCTCAACACTAAGAATCAGTGACAAAAAGGGTATTCTTCCATGCCCTCAATTTATCTTTTGAAGTTTTAAAACAGCTGTTAGAGTTGAGGTTAAAATGGGGCTGATTAACTGGAGGCAATCTAGGGGTTCTACTGGTAGCAGACATTTGTGTCTTTCTTTCCTTGGAGTTTGATTGTAATTGAAATGAGGATGCTGTATTGATGTTGTATGAAGACCAGAAGTATGCTTTTTTAATTTTGCTTGTCCCATGCATTTATCATTATGTTTCTCATTTTCTTGAACTTCATGTTTTACTTCCTTTAATGTTACAAACATTAATAGTAACATTGTTCCTGCCTTAAAAAAAAATGATTGAATGGGAAATAATTCTCACACTCCATTTTCAGAGGTTGAGAGAAACAGAAGCAAGGGATGATAATTTCTTGATTTTTTTGTTATTTTAATTTCAATTAAAAGCAATTCAACATTAACACTTTACAATCAGGTTTACTCATCTCTTTGGATAGTTATTTTTCAACATTTAGAGTGGGACACGCACCAAACGTGGTCCATGCAATGATGTCCCTAACTGCGGCGTGTGTTATTTGTGGTATACACATTAAAATGTAACCTTTAAAAAAAATCAAATATGATGTAAAGCAAGGTCATCTCCTCACAAATGCTTGATAGAGTATAGAGTAAAATGATTGTAAAATCATTTAATAAGTTAATAGAATTTAATTAGAAGAATGTAAGTAGTACAAATCAAGCACAATTTGTTCAACAAGTTTGAAAGAAAAAAATGCAAGATTAAACTGAAATAAAAACCATTACAGTATTCCAATGCTGAAAAATGTATTTTTGGCTCACGTATGAATTATTATAGAAGAAACAAGAAACACTGGACATCTGAAAGCACACCTAAACTCTAGGTGAATGCCTCAATGAAAAGCAAGGTGTGGAGAGAAATGGGTTTCCTTCATAGGAATCACAAAAGGTAGTCACTCTCCTTGCTTCTTGTCTCACTTCTGAACTGCCTTTATTGTTAGCGATAATTTCATGTCAAGACTTGCAGCATTTTCTTGTTTTGAGCTTGGTCTTTGAGCTTCAACTAATGCATGACTGGAGGCCTGAGCTGAAAGTTAGGTAGGCCTTCTTTTTGTTGAAATTAAGCATTTTTTGCTATGTTAAGGACCACCTTTTTTGGTTCACTGCTGTCCTGTTTTTCAGCACCTACTACTTTCTTCATTAACTTTTATCTTGTTTCATATACTTTTTTCCCAATTTACTCTTTCTATGCCCCTTCTGCATAGATTCCACATTCCTTAATATCCATACTAACTGGTTCCTTCCTCTCTTTGAAACGCTTTTTTTTGAAGCGGTTAGGAAAACTTAAACTAACCTATAATCTA